>JAXCGZ010005698.1:0-7500 GCA_037179515.1 Halocaridina rubra | reverse complement strand
CTGAGGCACTAAAGTGGAATGTGGCAGTAAAAGAGGTTGTAATGGTGGTGGCACTGGAAAACATACAAACAGTTGACTATAAAGAGACAGTAATCGAAAAAATGAAAGACGTTGTGATGGAAAGGGCAAATCCAATGATTAAACAGGCACTTGATAAAGAGAAGACAGTGGTAATCTCAGGCATAAGCGAATCCCAGGAGCCAACATGGTAGGGGAGATTTGAAAAAAATAAAGCTAGGATTGTAGACCTGATAAGAAAGCTTGGAGTAGTTTGTGGTCATGAGAATATTGTAAACATTCACCAACTAGGCACATATTCGAGGGAAGGAAAGCCTAGACCAACAAAAGTGACCTTTGAGAGAGGGGAAACATGTAGGGATATATTGTTGAGAAAAAAAAGTCTGGAAGACCTTCAAGAATTCAAAGAAATATTCAATAGACGATACAGAACACAGGAAGAGTTGGGAAAGATCAAAAACTTGTTGCAAGAGGCAAGAAGGTTAAATGAGGAAAGAAATGAAGAAGAGAAGAAAAATTTTCATTTCAGAGTTCTTCCAGACAAAGGGGAGATAAAGAAGATAATGACAGAAGATCAGGGGATGGGGCCTCATTAAGATTGTTATACACAAATGCTGATGGATTAGCTGGTAAGGCAGTAGAATTAAAAGATAGGATTCACAACAGTAAGACGGATATATTGGCAATTACAGAGACTCAGTTGAGAGAGGACATAAACAGTGTCACAGTTTTTCCTAAGGGCTTCAGAATATTAAGGGTTGAAAGATCTGAGAGGACTGGTGGAGGGATAGCACTGCTCATAAGTAAAAGGATTCAAGTTGAAGAAATAAACTTGGCTATAGAAAGTGAGTTCAAGGAATTTCTTGTTGCTCGCATAAATACTGGGTCAGAGAGCATTATAATAACTGTTGTATATAGCCCACCAAGGAACCAGAATAGGCTAGAAGTTTATGAGGAAAGTCATATAGGTACTATTGAAGTCATAAACTCAGTTGTTAACATGGCACGGGAGAGTAAATGTAGGATTTTGATTATGGGAGATTTTAATCATAAAGAGCTAGATTGGATAAATCTTGACCCACACAGTGGTGAGGACTCATTCGGGACAAGATTCCTAGATTGCGTACAAGGGAATTTCCTACACTAACAAGTAATGGAACCAACGAGGGCCAGGGGTAGGGATGAGCCATCACTACTTGATCTAGTATTCACAGATAATGTGTTGGATATTGAAAAAATTGAGTATGAACCTCCAATTGGAAAGAGTGACCACTGTGTGTTGTTGATGGAGTATATCATTGAAGATATTCTGCCTGAGAGTAGAGGCACTGAGGACATGAGGAGGAACTATCCGAAAGGAGATTACATCAAAATGAATGAGCTTTTTGAAGTTATTGACTGGGGAACCTTATTTTACAACAAATCTGTACAAGAAATACATGACATCTTTTGTGAGAAAAATGGGAAGATAGTAGATTGCTGCATACCTTTCACAAAAGTTGATGTAATTCATGCCAGAGAGAAATGGTTCGATAATGAGTGTAAAAGAGCTAAGGAGTGGAAAGACAACTACTGGAAAAGGCATAGGAGGAAAAAAACATAAATGCCTGGCAAACCTACAAAAGAGCAAGAAATGACTACCTAAGTAAAAGAAGAGAGGCAGCGAAAGACTATGAGAGGGACATCAAAAGGAGAAGGCTAAAGAAAATCCCTAGCTTTTCCACAGCTTTATCAGAGGAAAACTGAAGGTTTTAAGGCTTAAGAGAGAGGATGGAAGCATCACTGAGATGGCTGAAGAGATCAGCAAAGAATTGAACAAGGAATTTCAGTCAGTATTTACAGTAGATAATACCACACCCCCTCAGCTTGCAGAGATAGAAGATCTAGGGCCGGTGTTAGAGAACATTAACCTTACAGCCACAGGGCTATGCAAAGCGCTGATGGAGGTAGGTGTTCATAAAGCTACAGGTCCTGATGACATATCCCCTCATGTACTTAAAAAATGCACAAACTCAATATCATTGGCACTAAGTATCATATTTAAAAAGTCACTGGAGTCAGGGGAGATTCCAAGATGCCGGAAACAAGCAAACGTGACACCTATCTTCAAAAAGGAAAGGAGGGATATGGCTCTGAACTATAGACCAGTTTCCTTGACCATCATAGCTTGCAAAGTTATGGAGATACTACTAAGGAAACATATCTCTCTTCACTTGGAATCCTTCAATTTTTTGTCAGTGAGGCAACATGGCTTCAGAGAAGGTAGATCAACAGTAACAAACTTATTAGAATTTTATGATGAGGTATGCCGAATCTTACAGGAGAGAGAGGGCTGGGCAGATTGCATATTCATAGACTTCCAGAGAGCATTTGACACTGTTCCACATGGGAGACTTATTAGGAAGCTGCAAGCAATGGCTAGAATAGGTGGAAATGTCTTGGAATGGATAAAAACTTACTTAGAAAGAAGGGAACAGAGGGTTAGAGTAAGACACTCAGTGTCTGAATGGAGAAGAGTTAGTAGTGGAGTTCCACAGGGTTCAGTTTTAGGGCCACTTTTGTTCCTTGTATATGTAAATGACCTACCAGAGTCTGTAAATTCATTCAAGAATATGTTTGCAGATGATGCAAAGATTGTGGAGAAAGTAGGAAACGAGAACAATGGTAGAGAACTTCAGGAAGATCTAAATAGTCTGCATGAGTGGTCAGAAAAGTGGCTAATGAAATTCAATACTTAAAAATTTAAGGAAATGAGAATGGGTACAAGTGCAAGAAGGCCCAAGCTTGACTACTCGGTGGCAGGAGTACAACTTCAAGAGACAGAAAATGAGAGAGATCTAGGAGTAAACATACTAGCAGATTTGTCTCCAGAAATACATATAAATGGCATAGTAAGGGCAGCATATGCATTCTTATCAAATGTGAGGGTAGCCTTCAGGCACATGGACAAGGAAATGTTCAGAAATATTTATGTAACCTTTGTGAGGCCAAAACTCGAATATGCAGCCCCCTTTTGGAATCCGCACTTGAAAAAGCACATAGCTAAGCTTGAAAAAGTTCAAAGACATGCAACGAAACTGGTGCCAGAAATACGTAATCTCAGTTATGATGAGAGGCTGAGGGAATTAGACTCACCATCACTCGAGGCTAGAAGATTGAGGGGGGGATATGGTGACAGTCTTTAAATTCCTTCATGGTTATGATGGAGTGGATACGGATCAATATTTTTATATGGCAGGCTCTAGAACTAGAGGTCATAGTTTGAATCTTCGTAAGAAAACTTCTTTGCAGGATGTAAGGAAATACTTTTTCAATGTAAGAGTAGTTGATAATTGGAATTCGCTAAGCGAGGAAGTAGTTAATGCTATCTCAATCAATAGTTTTAAGGACAGGTATGATAATTATCAGTAAGTAGAAAATGGAACCGATCAGGAGACGGGAAGATACGAGCTTTGGGCTCTTTCCTGTAAACACAATTAGGTAATCACCATCAGGTAATCACACACACAGAACTTCAGGAAGATCTAAATAGTCTGCATGAGGGGTCAAAAAAGTGGCTAATGAAATTCAACACTTCAAAATGTAAGGTAATGAGAATGGGACAAGTGCAAGAAGGCCCAAGCTTGACTACTCGTTGGCTGGAGTACAACTTCAAGAGACAGAAAATGAGAGAGATCTAGGAGTATACATACTGGCAGATTTGTCTCCAGAAATACATATAAATGACATAGTAAGGGCAGCATATGCCTTCTTACCAAATGTAAGGGTAGCCTTCAGGCACATGGACAAGGAAATGTTCAGAAATATTTATGTAACCTTTGTGAGGCCAAAACTCGAATATGCAGCCCCCTTTTGGAATCCGCACTTGAAAAAGCACATAGCTAAGCTTGAAAAAGTTCAAAGACATGCAACGAAACTGGTGCCAGAAATACGTAATCTCAGTTATGATGAGAGCCTGAGGGAATTAGACTTACCATCACTCGAAGCTAGAAGATTGAGGGGGGATATGGTGACAGTCTTTAAATTTCTTCATGATTATCATAGAGTGGCTAGGAATCGATATTTTGATATGGCTGGCTCTAGAGCTAGAGGTCATAGTTTGAAGCTTCGTAAGAAAATTTCTTTGCAGGATGTACGAAAATACATTTTCAGTGTAAGAGTAGTTGATAATTGGAATTCGCTAAGCGAGGAGGTAGCTAATGCTATCTCAATCCATAGTTTTAAGGACAGGTATGATAAGTATCACTAAGTGCAAAATGGAACCGATCAGGAGACGGGAAGATATGAGCTTTGGGCTCTTTCCCGTAGACACAATTAGGTAATCACATGAGGACTTCATGTTGAAGATAGTATCCAGCAAAGACACTTGTACCTCCATAGGAATGGAATCTCTCGATGCAATTCTTCAAAGTTGATATCTGAAACAAGTCCTCCTTCGGTTACGGTTCTTTTTTTATGTCTACATCAACACTGAATATTCTTGGATATTCATTACACATCTCTTAGTATCCCTTCACATCTGACAAGTCACAGCACTTCCCATCTCTGTTTTTCTTTATTTTATATATTTTTCGTGTCTGGGCAAAATGAGAGCTGTTTTATTTTATTATATTTTTTGCCCGTCCTGGTGTCACAATAAAAAAAAAGCTGTCTTCATACCTCAAAATTTCTCTCTGATGCTCAACTATAACGTAAATGTTCCAGAGGTTCCTTCCCTTTCAAGATATATATATATATATATATATATATATATATATATATATATATATATATATATATATATATATATATATATATAAAATCATCGTAAAAATATCTTATCGGTCCCTACTTAGAATATTGCTTGTTCAAATGGAGTGCTTCTTCATATAATTATTTCCTTGATAGGGTTGAATCTAAAGATGTAGATTAGACAGGCATATGACAGAGGTAGGGTGTGTATGAATAGGTTAGTGCTTATTAGAAAAATCATAAAAAGAAAAATAGAATAAATAAGTAGAGAAGAATAGAATAGGTTAGACATGCTGAAAATATCATTAAAAAACTACTTCCATGGCTGCTCAGCTGAGTTGGCTAGCTGCATCCCTCCCTCACTGCCGAGGCTGCTTAACGCTCGCCAAGCGGCCTCGTCTCTGAAGTACTTGTATGAAGATTTGTAGCTTGCGGATGGGTAGGTGCAGCAACGTCCAAACTCTGGAATCTCTTCCTCCTTCTGTCTTTCCTAATTCTTATAACCCATCTTCCTTCAAAACAACGGATCTATCGTCATCGCAGGGCCTAATCCTGTCACATCTCTAGGTCCTCAGTATTTTGGTTGCTCTTTTATCCTGTCTGTCTCCTGTTGTGTATCATTACCTTATTTCTACCTTGTCTTTAACCTTTGCTTTTCCTTCGTCTAAGTGTTTTCTTCGTGCCCGGGTATGATGAGGGATATTTTCTTGCTTGTCCCGGTGTCACACTCATAAGAACACGGTATAATATATATATATATATATATATATATATATATATATATATATATATATATATATATATATATATATATATATATATATATATATATATATATATATATATATATATATGATAGATAGAACTACTGTCGAGATCAAGCCACCTGATCTGGTATGAAGAGAGGCAATATATTGCAGTAGGCTAATAGCTAAATTGGATTCATATGGTGTTCTATTCGGTTCTTGTGTAAACACCATGCTTTCATAGATAAAAATTTAAACATATTTCAACGGCAGAGATTGCAGGTTCCCGTCTGTGAATTTCATGCAGTTTATGTTTGGAGAAACAAATATCAGTCCTAGCTATGTCTAGCTCAGTTATGAATTCATGGTCAGTATTCAGTCATTATGTTGCTACCTCCCCCTCTCTTGGTTATATTGTTGGTCGTCATAGTGCATGGATGGTTCCTCCAGGCACTCTGCTGCATATCCTGCTCAAAGACAAGATTTTTCTTTTTTTCTTATCTTCTTATCGTGTCAGTGACAGTCAGCAGGCAAGGCGGGAATGCCGATAAAGTGCTGAAAAAATGCAATTACTTTCTTTATATTATTTTCAGTGGTTTGCCAACAATACAAATTAAAGAAGTGGCACTAACTCGATTTAATAATAATAATATTTTTTTTGTTCCGGTTTTACGTCACGGACTCCCTTTTCTTCCAAGGACTTGTTTTGGCAGATGTAATCCTTACGTTGAGTGCATGCCCTTGCTAACCTCAGACCGTGACGGGACGCGAACCTCGACTGACGCCTCAGAGTCGCGGACGCTACCGGTTGAGCCACGGTGGCTACTATTTAATAATAATAATAATAATAATAATAATAATAATAATAATAATAATAATAAATTCAGTCATACCTGTGTTCTTAAGTTACCTACGCGAATTCTCTCTCTCTCTCTCTCTCTCTCTCTCTCTCTCTCTCTCTCTCTCTCTCTCTCTCTCTCTCTCTCTCTCTCTCTCTTAAACATATTATCTGTCTACCATCTAGTCCCGTTCCCGGAATCAATAACTAATTCCTAACGTAAAATACGGTCGAGGTGAGGAAATAGGCAAGCGTAGTGGTGGTATTTTATTGGAGGAATAACGAGGAGTGACTGTTACTACGGTTAGGCGACTCGCCTGCTCGTTACTCGAACTCAGGGAAGAAAACCTCTTCTTCCATCCTATAATCTAAGTTATGGCGGGAGCGTATTCTCTTTGTAACGGTATTATCACCAGTTACTATTAGTCTTTTATAGTAAAAAGTAGTTTAATACTTCTTGTAATTGAACTGATTTACGTATAAAGGGAAACACATCCATACTAATCAAGAATAAAATTAAAAGATTATGCCATCAATAATATTACTGATTCAAGGTTATCTACCGTTCAGCTCCACAAGGAGGCTTCTATAGCTTCGCTTTGCCAGATTGTAATAATATGTCACCTCGGTAATATATTACGTACACCGAAAGAAGTTTGATATAAGTGAAATTGTTATACTCTCTTTCGATATGTGTGTGTGTGTGAGAGAGAGAGAGAGAGAGAGAGAGAGGAGAGAGAGAGAGAGAGAGAGGAGAGAGAGAGAGAGAGACTATTCCACCCTGGATTTCCTGCTTGTCTTAGGGGACCGCCGTAGTGTGGTAGTTAGAATGCTCAACTTGGGAGGTGACAGCCCTGCACTTTATCTCACACCGTGGCATTAGGAAAAGCATCAAGACTAACTCCCCAGCTTCAATCTGTCTGCGTTCACACCCATAATGGAGACTAATAGGAACACATAACACGTTAAAATATCCTTCTTGCCTTAGGATTCGCTTTGAGGGATATAATCTCTTCTAGTGGAGAATTCCTGTCTGTATATCCCTTGTGTGTTTCTTTGAGAGTTACTAAGAGGTGACTGTTCATTCTCTACTAAATATATTGTCTTACAACAAAGCACCTGAGAAAGGAAATGAGGATAGGTTTAGTAAGCTGAAGTTTATATGCA
>JAXCGZ010005697.1:202500-205751 GCA_037179515.1 Halocaridina rubra | reverse complement strand
AAGAAAGAAAATACACTATGCTACTACAAACACACCCATATACATTATTATAAAGAGCGCCTCCAAATTCCATAAAGCACATCCGTCTGCATTATAATAAAAAAAAAGTCCTCCTAATTGCAGAGAACACACCCATATACATTATAATAAAGAACGCCTCCAAATTTTATAAAGCACATCCATCTGCATTATAATAAAAAAAAAAGTTATCCTAGTTGCAGAGAACACACCCATATGCATTATGATAAAGAGCGCCTCCAAATTTCATAAAGCACATCCATCTGCATTATAATAAAAAAAAGCCCTCCTAATTGCAGAGAACACGCCCATATACATTATAATAAAGAGCGCCTCCAAATTTCATAAAGCACATCCATCTGCATTATAATAAATAAAAAGTCCACCTAACTGCAGAGAACACACCCATATACATTATAATAAAGAGCACCTCCAAATTTCATAAAGCACATCCATCTGCATTATAATAAAAAAAAAGTCCTCCTAATTGCAGAGAACACACCCATATGCATTATAATAAAGAGCGCCTCCAAATTTCATGAAGCACATCCATCTGCATTATAATAAAAAAAAAGTCCTCCTAATTGCAGAGAACACACCCATATGCATTATAATAAAGAGTGCCTCCAAATTTCATAAAGCACATTCATCTGCATTATCATAAAAAAAAGTCCTTCTAATTGCATAGAACACACCCATATACATTATAATAAAGAGCGCATCCAAATTTCATAAAGCACATCCATCTGCATTATAATAAAAAAAAGTCATCCTAATTGCAGAGAACATACCCATATACATTATAATAAAGAGCGCCCCCAAATTTCATAAAGCACATCCATCTGCATTATAATACAAAAAAAAAGTCCTCCTAATTGCAGAGAACACACCCATAGACATTATAATAAAGAGAGCCTCCAAATTTCATAAAGCACATCCATCTGCATTATAATAAAAAAAGAAAGTCCTCCTAATTGCAGAGAACACACCCATATACATTATAATAAAGAGCGCCTCCAAATTTCATAAAGCACATATCCATCTGCATTATAATAGAGTTCCTTTTAATTTCTTAGAGCACACCCACCTGCATTATAATAAAGAGCTCCTCCAAATTTCATAAAGCACATCCATCTGCATTATAATAGAGTTCCTTTTAATTTCTTAGAGCACACCCACCTGCATTATAATAAAGATTTCTCCCTAATTCCATGGAACACACCCATTTGCATTATAATAAAAGAATTCCTCCTTGTTTTATAGAAAACACCCATCTGAATAATAATGAAAAGTTCCTTCATATTCCATGGAAAACACCCATCTACATTATAATAAGGAATTCCTCCTAATTCCAGAGAACACACCCATCTGCATTGTAATTAATTCCTCCTAATACCCTAGAACACACCTGTCTGCATCATTATAAAGAGTTCCTCCTAACTCCATAGAACACACCCCTTCTTGCTCCATGGCTATTCAGGTCTGGGATCGGGCATATCGGCCATACCAAGCCTTTCCTGATTTAACTCTGTTTGCTTTATTTGCACCTAGGAATTGCTGCTCTGCTCACATTATTAGGTTTTAATATTCTTTTCTTAGAAGGAAACTAGATGCCTTGAACTCTTCTCCCGCGGATAAATGTTTCTGATCCTTAGCTAAAAAGCTCTCCAAAATTTTCTGTAACCCAGTCTTTCCCCTTCTCATTTGGCCTGACGATTCTATAGCTTGCTCTGCCGCTGACAAAGCCACTCTCTTTTGCTCTCATTTATCCGCCAGCGTACCTGACCCTCGTACTTTACCCCTCTCTTACCCAATGCCCTCCCTTATCCTTTCTTCATGCAGTGTTCATAAGATTCTTCTCTCTCTAAAGACGATCAAGGCATCCGGACCTTATGGTATCCCCGTAAGGTTCCTTTAGGGGTTTGCAGATGAACTAGCTCCTGTGCTTTCCCGTATTTTTTGCCTCATTCTCTCAACCAGTATCTATCCATCCTCTTAAAAGCACGATCTCCTTCAGCCAGTTACTAAGAAGGGTAACCTTTCTATTCTTTCTAACTACTGACAGGTACCTTAAGCTCCGCTATCGCTATAGTACACACCCATCTGCATTAAAATAAAGAGTTCCCCCTAATTTATTAGAACACACTCATATGCATTTTAATAAATATATTCCCCTAATTCTATAGAACACACCCATCTGCATTATAATAACTATATCCCCCTAATTGCATAGAACTCACCCATCTGTATTATGAAAAAGGTATCCCCCTAATTCCATAGAACACACCGATCTGCATTATAATAAAGAAACATTGCTCAAAGTCCACTTCTTGAAACATCTTGAATGAAAGTCACTTACTTCTGATCACCAGTACGGCATCCGTAAGGCAAGATCCACTGGGGACCTTCTGCCCTATCTTCTTCTCTGAAGAACTACGGGGAATAATTTGTCGTCTCTGTTAATATCTCTAGGGGTTTTGACAGTCTGGCAAAAGGTATTGTTAGCCGGATTATCTTCTTATGGCTTCATCCCTTGTCTGTGTTCTCTGATATTAAGGTTTTTTTTTATGTCTGTGGTTGTTGACTATGTAACATCTAGCTCATTCCTAGAGGCTACCAGTGGTGCTCTAAAATGTTCTGTACTTTCACCTACTTTATTCCTTCTCTTCATCTAATATTTTCTCCAGTCCCCATCTTCCTTTCTTCTCCGCGCTTATGCCGACAATTCTCTCCTTCATGTATCCTCTGGCTTCTCCTCACCACTATAATTCTCAAAAACAGTCTCGTGCCACTCTTTCTTCTACTCTCAACTCTGATTTACAGAGTGATTTTGAGTGGGACATTCAAAATTCAGTAAAATTTAGAGCTTACAACACACTTTTTAGCTATTTCTGTATCTTTTTCTCCTCCTGATAGTCATATTGTCTTCGAAAACAACGATATTTATCCTTATTATTCTATAAACGTATTAACAATGCTGATAGTCTCTAACTTGTCTTGGAGGAATCATACAATTTATATTTCTATAACTGTTTCTAAGAAATTGGGAGTTCTGTTATGGTTTTTTACATCACTTTTCTTCTTCTCAAATACTAAAATCTATAAAGATTATAATCTATCCCTGCTTAGAATCCTGCTTTCACATCTAAGGTGCATCTTTTTATACTCATCTCCTTGATAGGGCTTGAATCTAAGGCCCTCATACTCATTAACAACTCTTTTCTGACATCTAA
>JAXCGZ010005697.1:195000-197500 GCA_037179515.1 Halocaridina rubra | reverse complement strand
GCCTTCTGGCTCTAGAGCTAGCCATATCAAAATATCGTTCCATGTCCACTATGAAGAAATAAAAAAAAAGCGTCACCATATCTCCCCCTCTTCCTTCTAGATTCAAGTGATGGTAAGTCTAATTTCCTCAATCTCTCCTTATAATTGAGATAGCGTATCTCTGTCACCAGTTGTAGCATTTCATTGAAATTTTCCTAGTTTATCTATATGCATTTTCAAGTGAGGATTCCAAAAGGGTGCTTCATATTCAAGCTATGGCCTCATATAAGTTACATATATAATTTTGAAAATTTCCTTGCCCATGTGTCTGAATGCCATCCTTATGTATACTAAGAATGTGCGAGTGCTTGTGTATGTGTGTGAATGTGAGTCTGTGTGTGTGCATGTGTTTGTATGATTACCAAATTATGATTACCTAAATGTGCTTACGGGAAAGAGCAAATGTTTGCAGTTCCCCATCTCCTGGTCGGTTCCATTTTTGTAATTAGTGATACTTATCATACTTTTCCTTAAAACTATGGATTGACTTAGCATTATCTACCTCCTCGCTTAGCGAATTCCAATTATCATCTACTCTTACACTAAAAATTACTTCCTTACATTCTGCAAAGAAGCTTTCTTACGGAGCTTCAAACTATGACCTCTAGTTCTAGTGCCAGCCATATAAAGAAAACCCTATCCACTCTGTCAAAACCATGAAGGAATTTAAAAACTAACACTCTATCCCCGTTCATTCCTCTGTCTACGAGTGATGGTAAGTCCAATTCCCTCAGTCTCTCCTCATAACTGAGTTTGCGTATTTCTGGCAGCATTTTCATGGCATGTCTCTGAGCTTTTTCCAACTTAACTATGTGCATTTTCAAGTGTGAATTCCTAAAGAGGGCTGCACATATAAGCTTTGGCCTCACATACGTTACATAAATATTTCTGAACATTGCCTTGTCCATGTACATGAAGACTACCCTTACATTTGCTAAGAAAGCATATGCTGCCCTTATATTTACTTCTAGATCTCTCTATTCGCTGTCTCTTGAAGTTCTGCTCTTCCTATTGAGTATTCAAGCTTGGGCCTTCTTGCACTTGTACCCATTATCATTACCTTACATTTAGAAGTATTGAATCTCATTAGTCACTTTTCTGACCACTCATGCAGACTATTTAGATCGTCCAAAAGTTCTCTACCATTACTCTCGTCTCTTAGTTTCTTCACAATCTATGAATCATCTGCAAGCATATTCATGAATGAAGTTACAGACTCTGGTTGGCCATTTACTTATAAAAAGAACAAAATTGGCCCTAAAACTGAACCCAGTGGAACTCCACCACTAACTCTTCCCCATTCAGACACTGGGTGTCTTACTTTATCCCTCTGTTCCCTTTCTTCTAAGTAAGTTTTTATCCATTCCAAGACATTTTCACCTATTCTTGCCATTACTTGCAATTTTTGAAAAGTCTCCCAAATGGGACCATATCAAATACCTTCTGGAAGTCTAGGAATATGCAATCTGCCCAGCCCTCTTTTTCCGGAAGATTCGGCTTACCTCATCATGAAATTCTAATAAGTTTGTTACTGTTGATCTACCTCTCTGAAGCCATGTTATCTCACTGACAAAAAGTTGAAGGAATTCATGTGAAGAGAGATCTATTTTCTTATCTGTATTCCTCCTTCCCTTTTTGAAGATAGGTTCCCCGTACGCTTGTTTCCCTTCTTAGTAACAGGCTGAACTAGGGCATGCTTCCAAGATGAAGAATAGATACTGGTTGACAAAATGAGGTGAAAAAGACGGCAAAGTACGGGAGCCAGTTCATCTGCAAACTCCTTGAGGAACCTTGCAGGGATATCATTGGGACCCGATACCTTGTTCGTCTTTAGCGAGTGAAGAATCTTATAAACTTTACATGAAGAAAGGATAAGGGAGGCATGGGGTTAGAGAGGGGTAAAGATTGAGGAACAGGTGCACTGGAATCGTTTGCGGAAAAGTTGGCAGAAAAATGAGAGCCAAATAGAGTGGCTCTGTCAGTGAAAGGGCAAGGTATAGACCCATCAGAACGAATGAGAGGGGGAAAGCTTGAGTTACAGAAGTTTTTGGAGAGATTTAAGCTAAGGACCAGAAGCATTTGTCAGTGGGAGTGGAGTTAAGGTCATCAACTTTCCTTCTTCTAAAGGAAGCCTTAGACCTTCAAATCTGAGCAGTATACCGATTCCTAGCTACAATAAAAGAAGAGCAGCGATTCCTAGCTACAATAAAAGAAGAGCAAGTTAAATCAGAGGGAGAGGTGGTACAACTGGTGTGCCCGATTCCTGGCCTGGATAGCCATGGAGCAGGCACAGTCAAGCCAAGGTTTAAGGGGAGAAAAAGTTTTTGTAGAAGAGGGGATGTATGCCTCCATTCTCGAGGTCATGATCTCAGCAACTTTTAGAGCTACTTTATCAGGGTTGCGGAACCAAGAGTAGTAGTCATCCCATGGAAAGTCAAAGAGGAAGTTCCACAAATTTCAT
>JAXCGZ010005697.1:175000-190000 GCA_037179515.1 Halocaridina rubra | reverse complement strand
TTATATGTATTTCTGGAGACAAATCTGCCAATATGTTTACTCCTAGATCTCTCTCATTTTCTGTCTCCTGAAGCTGTACTCCAGCCACCGAGTAGTCAAGCTTGGGCCTTCTTGCACTTGTACCCATTCTCATTACCTTACATTTTGAGGTATTGAATTTCATTAGCCACTTTTCTGACCACTCATGCAGATTATTTAGATCCTCCTGAAGTTCTCTACCATTGTTCTCGTTTTTTACTTTCTTCACAATCTTTGCATCATCTGCAAACATATTCATGAATGAATTTACAGACTCTGGTAGGTCATTTACATATACAAGGAACAAAAGTGGCCCTAAAACTGAACCCTGTGGAACTCCACTACTAACTCTTCTCCATTCAGACACTGAGTGTCTTACTCTAACCCTCTGTTCCCTTCCTTCTAAGTAAGTTTTTATCCATTCCAAGACATTTCCACCTATTCTAGCCATTGATTGCAGCTTCCTAATAAGTCTCCCATGTGGAACAGTGTCAAACGCTTTCTGGAAGTCTAGGAATATGCAATCTGCCCAACCCTCTCTTTCCTGTAAGATTTGGCTTACCTCATCATAAAATTCTAATAAGTTTGTTACTGTTGATCTTCCTTCTCTGAAGCCATGTTGCCTCACTGACAAAAAGTTGAAGGATTCCAAGTGAAGAGAGATATGTTTCCTTAGTAGTTTCTCCATAAGTTTGCAAACTATGCTGGTCAAGGAAACTGGTCTATAGTTCAGAGCCGTATCCCTCCTTCCCTTTTTGAAGATAGGTATCACATTTGCTTGTTTCCAGCATCTTGGAATCTCCCCCGACTCCAATGACTCCTTAAATATGATACTTAGTGCCACTGATATTGTGTTTGCGCATTTTTTAAGCACATGAGGGGATATGTCATCAGGACCTGTAGCTTTATGAACATCTAAATCCATCAGCGCCTTGCATACCTCTGTGGCTGTAAGGTTGATGTTCTCTAATACCGGCCCTTGAGCTTCTATCACTGCAATCTGAGGGGGTGGGGTATTTTCTACTGTAAATACTGACTGAAACTCCTTGTTCAATTATTTGCAGATCTCTTCGTCCGTCTCAGTGATGCTTCCATCCGCTCTCTTTAGCCTTAAAACCTGTTCTTTTACCTTCAGTTTTCCTCTGATAAAGCTGTGGAAAAGCTTGGGATTTTCTTTAGCCTTCCTGGTGATGTCCCTCTCATAATCTTTCTCTGCCTCTCTCCTTTTACTTAGGTAGTCATTTCTTGCTCTTTTGTAGGTTTGCCAGGCATTTATGTTTTTTCTCCTCCTATACCTTTTCCAGCATTTGTCTCTCCACTCCTTAGCTCTTTTACACCCATTATCGAACCATTTCTCTCTGGCATGAATTACACCTACTTTGGTGACAGGTATGCAGCAATCTACTATCTTCCCATATTTCTCACAAAAGATGTCATACATTTCTTGTACAGATTTGTTGTAAAATAAGGTTCTCCAGTCAATAACTGCAAAAAGCTCATTCATTTTGATGTAATCTCCTTTCTGATAGTTCCTCCTCATGTCCTCAGTGCCTCTACTCTCAGGAAGAATGTCTTCAATGATATACTCCATCAACAACACACAGTGGTCACTCTTTCCAATTGGTGGTTCATACTCAATATTTTCAATATCCAACACATTATCTGTGAACACCAGATCAAGTAGTGATGGCTCATCCCCACCCCTGGCTCTTGTTGGTTCCATTACATGTTGGTGTAGGAAATTCCCTTGTACGCAATCTAGGAATCTTGCCCCAAAGGAGTCCTCACCACTGTGTGGGTCAAGATTTATCCAATCTATCTCTTTATGATTAAAGTCTCCCATAATCAAAATCCTACATTTTTTCTCCCGCGCCATGTTAACAACTGAGTTTATGACTTCAATCGTACCTATATGACTTTCCTCATAAATTTCAAGCCTATTTTGGTTCCTTGGTGGGTTGTATACAACAGTTATTATAATGCTCTCTGACCCAGTATTTATGCGAGCAACAAGAAATTCCCTGAACTCACTTTCTATAGCCAAGTTTATCTCTTCAGCTTGAATCCTCTCACTTATGAGCAGTGCTATCCCTCCACCAGTCCTCTCAGATCTTTCGACCCTTAGTATTCTGAAGCCCTTAGGAAAAACTGTGACACTGTTTATGTCCTCACTCAACTTAGTCTCTGTAATTGCTACTATATCTGCCTTACTGTTGTGAATCCTATCTTTTAATTCTACTGCCTTACCAGCTAATCCATCAGCATTTGTGTATAACAATCTTATTGAGGCCCCATCCCCTGTGTGTGTGTGTGTGTGTGTGTGTGTGTGTGTGTGGTGTGTGTGTGTGTGTGTGTGTGTGTGTGCGTTCGTGTGTTTGTGTGTGTGTGTGTGTGTGCGTGTGTGTGTGTGATGATGGTTATGGCTACGTAAAGAAATTGAAAGAAATTTTGAGATCGTTAGTACTTTCGAGTGTATTTATCTACTACTCACATTCATAGCTATCTTCAGATACCTCTGAAGATGATTAGTAAATAAGTATACTCGCAAGTACTAAGGATCTCAAAATATCTTTTAATTTCCTTACGTAGGCAAAGCAATCCACATTTATAATATCCACGTGTTTCTCGTGAAATATATTTAAATATGCATGTATATGCGTATATATTATGAATTTAATATCTCAACTTCAAAATCTTTAAACAAAATTTTAGACTCTCTCTCTCTCTCTCTCTCTCTCTCTCTCTCTCTCTCTCTCTCTCTCTCTCTCTCTCTCTCTCTCTCTCTCTCTCTCTCTCTCTCTCTCTCTCTCTCTCTCTCTCTCTCTCTCTCTCTCTCTCTCTCTCTCTCTCTCTCTCTCTCTCTCTCTCCTCTCTCTCTCTCTCTCTCTCTCTCTATCTCTGAATCCAAGGAGTCAACATGGCAGGGAAACTTGAACATTATAAAGCTAGGGTTTTAGACTTAATAGGGAAGTTTGGAGTAGCATGTGATCCAGAAAATATTGTAAGCATTCAACGAATTGGTAAATATTATAGGGAGGGAAAGGTGAGAATAATGAAAGTAACCATCGAGAGAGGGGACACATGTAGAGAGGTAATGATGAGGGTAAAAAACTTAAAAGACCTTCAAGAATTTAGAACAGTGTTCACTAGATCATATAGCACACAGGAAGATATGGGATGGATGAAAAACATGTTGCAAGAAGCTAGAGGGTTAAGTGAGGGAAGAAATGAGGAGAAGAAAAATGATTGTTTCAGAGCTCTTGCTGCCAAAGGGGAGATAAAGAAGATAATGATAGAAGATCAGGAGATGCAGTTTCATTAAGAATGCTGTACAGAAATGCTCACGTGGTAGTTGGTAAGGCTGTAGAATTAAAGGAGAAGTTTCATAACAGTAAAGCAGATATAGTAGCGGTAACAGAGACTAAGTTAAGTGAGTACATAAACAGAGTCACAGTTTTTCCTAAGGGCTTCAGAATATTAAGGGTTGAAAGATCTGAGAGGAATGGTGGAGGGATAGCATTTCTCTTAAGTAAAAGCTTTTAGGATGAAGAAATAAACTTTGCCATAAAAAGTGAGTTCAAGAAATTTCTTGTTGCTCACATAAATACCGGATAGATAGCATTAAAGTAACTGTTGTATATAACCCACCAAGGAATCAGTATAGGAGAGGTTTATAGGAAAAGTCATATAGGTACTATCAAATTCATAACGTCAGTTGTTAATATCTCACTGGAGAAAGAGAGTAAGACTTTGATTATTGGAGATTTTAATCATAGAGAGATAGATTGGACAAATCTTGAACCATCTTGTGGGGATGACTCATTCGGGGAAAGATTCCTAGATTACATACTAGGGCTTCTACGTAGTAGGCTGGCCAATAGCACCATCCACCCGTTGTGATACTACAGCTGAAGGTCTTTTGGACTTAAATAGGACTGTCAAGGACACTTCGATGTTAAGTTTCCCTTCAGTTACGGTTCTTTTTCTATGCCTACATCTACACCATATATTTTTGGATTTTCGTTATGCATGTCTTATTATCTATCCCTTCACTTCAAATAAATCACAGCACTCCCCATATATTTTATATTTACTTGTTTTTCTACGTGCCCAGGCTCGATGGGTTTTTTTTTCCGTACTGGTGTTACTCATAAAAGAAAAAAAAAGGCATTTCTTGTACTGGAAACATGCGAACGTAGTACCAGTCTTCAAAAGTGGAAGGAGGGATACAGCTCTAAACTATAGACCTGTTTCCTTGATCAGCATAGTTTGCAAAATTATGAAGAAACTACTAAGGAAACACATTTCTCTTCACTTAGAATCCTTCAACCATTTATTAGTGATAGAATAATGGGTTCAGAGAAGACAGATCAATGGTAACTAATTTATTAGAATACTATGATGAGGTAAACCGGATATTACAGGAAAAAGTGGGTTGACTGGATTGCATAATCCTAGATTTTCAGAAGGCATTTGATACGGTCCCACACGGGAGACTTATTAAGAAGATGCAAGTAATGGCGAGAATAGGTGGAATTGTCTTGGAATGAAAAAAAAATTCTTTCTTAGAAGGAAGGCGACAAAAGGTTAGAGTAAGACACTCAGTGTATGAATGGAGAATATTTAGTAGTGGGGTTCCACAGGGTTCACTTTTAGTGCCGCTTTTGTTCCTTGTGTACGTACTTGACCTACCAGAGTCTGTAGATTCATTCATGAATATGTTTGCAGATGATGCAAAGACTGTGAAGAAAGTAAGAGACGGGAACATTGGTAGAAAACTTCAGGAAGACCTATATAGTCTGCATGAGTGGTCAGAAAAGTGGGTAATGAAATTCAATATTCAAAATGGAAGGTATTGAGATTGGGTACAGTTCGAGAAGGTCCAAGTTTGGATACTCATAGCAGGTGCAGAACTTCAAGAGACAGAATGAGAGAGATCTAGGAGTAAACATACTGAAAGATTGTCTGCAGAAAAGCATATATATGGCATAGTAAGCGCAGCATATTCTTTCTTAGCAAATGTAAGGGTAGCTTTCAGGTACTTGGACAAAGGAATGTTTTGAAATTTGTTTGTATCTTATGTGAGGCCAAAGCTTGAATCTGCAGCCCCTTTTTGACATCTACACTTGAAAAAGCACATAAAAAAGCTGGAAAAAGTTCAAAGACATGCCACGAAACTGGTGCCAGAAATATACAGTCTCAGTTATGAGGAGAGGCATTGAGAATTAGACTCACCACCACTCGAAGCTAGAAGAATGAAGGGTGATATGGTGACGGTTTTGAATTCCTTCATGGTTTCGACAGGGTGGATAGGGATCGATATTTTGATATGGATGGCGCTAGAACTAGAGGTGATAGTTTGAAGATTCGTAAGAAAACTTCTTGGCAGGATATAAGGAAGTACTTATTTAGTGTAAGAGTAGTTGGTGATCGGATTTCGCTAAGCGAGGAGGTTGTTAATGCTACCTCAGTTTAGAGTTTTAAGTACAAGTATAATAAATATCACTGAGTACAAAAATGGAACCGACCAGGATACGGGGAGTTACTAGCATAAGGATCTTTCTTGTAAGCACAGTTAGGTAATTTCAATTAGGTGATTACACACACACACACACACACACACACACACACACACACACACACACACACAAACACACACACACACACACAACACACACACACGCACGCATACACACACAAACAAAGCGATAAGTAAAATTGTTACATTTTATGAATTTTTTGTAAGTGCGACAAAGTGACAGGTTGATTGCGCGTGAGTAATAACGTATATCCCACTCTTTGTGCCACTCTTATATATATATATATATATATATATATATATATATATATATATATATATATATATATATATATATATATATATATATATATATATATATATATATATATATATATATATATATATTTCATGTTCCTATTGTATTTTATTTTATATTAAATTATCTTTTGTCTGTGTTTTTCGTGGGACTACTGTAGTGCAGAGATTAGAGCATTCAACTCGGGGAGTGACAGAGCCGTTATCGAACCCACCGTGGGGGTATTAGAAAGGGCATCCAGCCTTAATTCCTCAAATCCACCTTGTCTATGGTCCACTCCCATTCGAATGGGGAAAGCTAGTGCTACATACAACTGACTTAATTCAGTTATTTCCATTTACTTCTCTAATTGACTGGTATATGTATACTCATGACGTATATTCTAAATACAGTAACTGTACAAAACCCGAATTGGCTTGTACAGAAGACAGTACAATACTTATAAGTACTAGCTCGTTCCTTCCTGTACCGTACAAAAAATTCCGGAAGTCATTCATATTACAAGATTAATTTGGATGTACACAAGTGCACAGTGTGTACGTGTATATATATATATATATATATATATATATATATATATATATATATATATATATATATATATATATATATATATATATATATATATATATATATGATCGCTTTGGCGTTAACGGCATTGAAAGTACGATAAAGAAAAAGATATTGAGAGGGAGCATTTGAGATCAACACACTGGACGTATAAGAGAGATTTTATTATATAACATTACTGCAGTTATTAGAGAGACTTAATTATTTGACAGTACTGGGGGTATTAGAGAGATTTAGTTATATGGCAATACTGGAGGTATTATTGAGATTTATTATAGGGTAACATTGGGGGTATTATAGGGATATGTATATCAACATTGGAGGTATTAGAGAGTTTTAGTTATATGTCAGTGCTAGTGGTATTAGAGAGATTTATTTCTATGGCAATGCTGCAGGTATTAGAGAGAAAATTATATGACAATACTGGTTATTAGAGATTCTATTATATGGCAATACTGGAGGAATAATGATGTGCTGAGAAGGTCAAAACCTGTCAGACGTCATTAACTGTAAATAATTAATGCACTGGATTTATGAGTTCTTCTTTTCATTCTTATTGTAATGGGGTCATGTCATCTTTAACCTCATGCTTTGCTTATCAAATGTTTTTCCCTTCATCTACCTCATATATTTCATGTACTTTTTCGCGTAATAAAATGTTGAATATATGATTACTTTCAACGGAAGTAGATTTACATAGGATTACCTATTCTACGTTTCTGTTTATTACTTATTTGTATTAACTAATTTCCTTACTTTATTCACCTTAAATAATTTTGGGATTTGTTGTTTCACTGATATGATGGATTTAGTATTTTCTTCAGTCGTAAATATTCACAGAGGGTTTAGCGTATTCTTTGTCCGTATTCTTTGTATGTATTCTTTGCTTATTCTCCTTTACGTCTTTGCTTTATTGACGTATCTACTTAATGTATTTATTGTTTGTTTGTTATTAGTTCTATTATCATTTTTTTTTATTTTTATTCTCTTATATATTTACTTATTTTATTTTATTACCTGTTCATATTATTTTTGTTTTTATATTCAAAATATTTATAATTCAATCATTCACTTATATATGTACCTTTTTATTTTCTATATTTATGTTTTATTCTTATTTTTTATACTTATAATCATTTATTCGTTGCTATTTTTACTGATTTGTTTTTATATTATTGTATTTATGTAGTTAAGATGTGTGGGGCAGTTTGGAATATCCTCTGTGCGGGCACAAGCTTTGAAAAGAGCAAAAATGCCCATAAATTTCTCTCATGTATAAGCAAACAGATATAATAAATAAATAAGAAGATATAAACATATTTTTCCCATATTGTGTATCACACTTCATTTCCACGCCAATGGGGGTGGACAGACATGCTAGAGCTGGGGAATTAAAGTTGGATGTCCTTCCTACCGCCTTGACCTTATCGTTAGTCAGCCTGATTACTTCCCGACTCGAGCGCCCCTACCTCTGAACTACCGCGACCACCCAATAAATAAGAAGACAAGTGAACAATATTTAAGAATATACATAACTCCACTACTGGCTTTAGTATAGACACGCCTGATGATAGTAATGGTTCTGCCCTTAACCTTGCACCTCCCGATAGATCTGCCTCTTTCACTCTTCACTATTCTAACAGTAGTGGGTTGAACTCTAATCTTTCGTCTGTGGAACAGCACTTGGGTACCTCCCTCCCTAACCTCCTCTTTCTCTCTGAAAACCAGCTTTCTAACCATGCTTCCACTGACCCATTTCAAATTTCTCACTATAACCTACATCCTTGTTTTCGTTACAAAAGTGGGGTTTGTGCCTACTGTAAAACTAACCCTCCCATTGCAAAGCTCATGGAATCTCCTGATCTTGTTCTCTGGCTAAAATTCTATCTCTCCTCTACGACTACATTAATTTGCTTCTGCTCCTTTTCTCCAAACTCACTGATTTTGTGTCTTTCTTTGAATATCTGGTCCTCGCGCCATGAGTCCTTGCTATCTTCTCACCCACAATCCGAAGTTCTCTATGGTGAAAACTTCATTGTACACAGCAGTGAGAGGCTTAATTCATCTCACACTGATGTGGGAGGAAGTGAGGCCCTTGCTTTCTCTGTTACTCACGATCTGGAGCAAATTATCAAATATCCTACTCATGTTCCCGATCGACAGTAATATGCAGCCAATACTCTTGACCTTTTTCTTACTTGTAACCCTTCAAACTACGCTTATTCTTTGCTCTCTCTCCTCTTAGTAAATCTGACCACACTGTGATCTCAACCTCTTCCATTTTCGCTCCCCCTCCACCAGTCCTTCCTACTCAGCGCCACCTTTGGCACTTTGAGCATACCCAACGTGAAAATTTCCATAACCTCCTCTTTGATTAGCCTTGGGATGACTACTGTTTTCGGTCCCGCAACCCTGATCAGGTAGCCCTAAAAGTTGCCGAGATCATAACCTCGGGAATGGAGGCGTACATCCTCTCCTCTACAAAAAAATATTTCTCCCTCTAAACCTTGGTTTGACTGTGCCTGCTCCATGGTTATTCGGGCCAGGATTGGGCATACCGGACTTACCAAGCCTCTCCTTCTGATTTAACTCTCTCTGCTTTCATTGTAGCTAGGAACCGCTGCACTGCTCACATTCGAAGGTCTGAGGCTTCCTTTATAAGAAGGAAAGTTGATGACCTTAACTCCTCTCCATCTGACAAATGTGTTGGGTCCTTATCCAAAAAAACTCTCCAAAAACTTCTGTAACATAAGCTTTCCCCCTCTCATTCGTGCTGATGGTTCTATAGCATGTTCTCCCACTGACAAAGCCACTCTCTTTGGCTCTCTTTTTCTGCCAACTTTTCCGAAAACGCCTCCAGTGCATCTCTACCTTAGTCTTTACCCCTCTCTAACCCTATGCCCTCCCTTATCCTTTCTTCACGCAAAGTTCATAAGGCTCTTAGCTCGCTAAAGACGAACAAGGCATTTGGTCCCGATGGTATCCCTGAAAGGTTCCTTAAGAAGTTTTCAGATGAACTGGCTCCAATGATTTGCCGTCTTTTTTGCCTCATTCTGTCAACCAGTATCTACCCCTCATCTTGGAAGTATGCTCTAGTACAACCTGTTCCTAATAAGGATAACCGCTCTATTCCTTCAAACTACCAACATATTGCCCTAACCTCTTCTATCGCTAAAGTTTTAAAAACTTTGCTCATTGCTCACATCTTGAAACGCCTTGAATCTAACTCACTTATCTCCGATCACCATTATGGCTTCAGCAAGGCAAGATCCACTGGTGACCTCGTGTCCTATCTTACTCATGTATGGTCAACTTCTCTGAGGATCTGTGGGTAATCCTTTGTAGTCGCCATTGATATCTCTAAGGCTTTTGAGATAGTCTTACACAAGGCTTTGTTGTAAAAAAAACTCCCTGCCTATGGCTTTATCCCCTCTCTCTGTTCTCTGATTTCCAGTTTTCTTTCCGACCGTTTTATATCTGTAGTTGTTGACGGTGCAACATCTAGGCCATTCCCCGTTACCAGTTCCACAGGGCTCTGTTCTTTCACCTACTCTGTTCCTTCTCTTCATCGATGATTTTTAACAATCCCCCATCTTCCTCTCTTTTTCCCGCCTTTGCCGACGATTCTACCCTTCGCTTTTCCTCTGCATTTTCTTCTTAACCTTCATCTGCTACTCGTAATCAGTCTCGTATCACATTTTCTTCTACTGTCAACTCTGATTTGCAGAGGGTATCTGAGTGGGGCACACAAAATTAGTTAAATTTAATGCTTTCTAGACTCAGTTTCTGGGTATCTCCTTATCTTATTCTCCTCCTGATAGCACTATTGTCTTGGAAACTAACAAAATGTACCCTATCAATTCTATTAACATATCAGAAATTTATATAGCCTACAACTTGTCTTGTATGAATCACATAATCCAAATTTTTAAATCTGCATCCAATGAATTAGGGGCACTGTTTCATTTTCGTCATTATTTTAACTCTTTACAGTTACTTAAAATCTATAAAGGTCTTATCCGTCCCTGCTTAGAATACTGCTCACGCCTCTAGGGTGCTTCTTATACTTCTCTCCTTGATAGGGATGAATCTAAGGCAGTCAGACTCATTAATGAACTATCTCTGACTTCTAAGCTGGACTCTCTTTCTCTTCGCTGTAAGGTATCATCCCTTTCTCTTTTCTATCACTACTACTTCCATCGCTACTCTGATGAGTTGGAGAGTTGCATTCCTCCCACACTGCCGAGGCTACGTAACACTCGCCAAGCGGCCTCGTCTCACAGGTATTTGTGGAGTTTTGTAGCTCGCGGATTGATCGGTGTAGCGACTGCTTCTTCCCATCTACCTCCAGACTTTTGAACTCCCTCCTTCTGTCTTTCCAAATTCTTATAACCTATCTCCCTTCAAAATTCGGATCTATCTTCATCTCAGGGCCTGATTCTCCATATATCTAGATCCTCAGTACTTTTTCTAGTTTTTCAGTCTGTCCTTTTCATGTGTGTATCATTATCTCGCCTCTGCCTTGTCCATTACCTTTTTTTTTTCCTTCTTCTTAATGTGTTCTCGTGTCCGGGCGTTTATTGAAGAGGGCAGTTTTTTGTCTTTCTCGTGTCACACTTATATATATATATATATATATATATATATATAT
Organism: Halocaridina rubra; assembly: GCA_037179515.1. Lineage (NCBI taxonomy): Eukaryota > Metazoa > Arthropoda > Malacostraca > Decapoda > Atyidae > Halocaridina > Halocaridina rubra. Next base: position 178,924 of record JAXCGZ010005697.1, on the reverse strand, counting down.
ATATATATATATATATATATATATATATATATATATATATATATATATATATATATATATATATATATATATTAGTATCCATGAAAACCATCTGAGAAAACTGCAAGATATATAATGGTCTTGAAGGAACACCATGCATCGAATATCCCATTTGAAAAGTAACATTCTTCTCGTCCAGAAATGATTCTTTGACACAATTTTATTGAAGACTTGAAGTGTAAGCTTTCGAAGTCTTCAATCCTCCATCGTCGGGCAAGTGAAGAAGATCTATTGGTGGTTCCTCTTTCACCCATTACAAGCTATTTGTCCCCATCTTTCTTGAAAAACTAATGCTCCCCCACATCCACCATAGACTGACAATCTAATGGGTCCCATTAGGAGATCATTCTTCCCTTTCCAATGAAGCCAATGGACCATCTCTATATTAAAAGGTAATGGCACCACTTCCCCATGCAAAAATAATGGCTTCAACTTGAAAAGCTATCGGTACTCTTCCACATTTAAAGCTAAAGATTCCTCTTCCCCATGAAACGCTAAAGAAGTAACATATGATGGCAGTTAAATTATAATTTTAACCAAAACTTAGCAAGAGGGTCTGCCCCTCTCTATTTATCTCTTCCTTCTTTAATTTTCGTGCTTATCCCCCCAATCCTTCCCATCCTATATCCCCCTCTCTTCAGTGATGACACCCTGAATAGGGCTAAGAGAGTTCACTCGACGCCGTCACTGTTCTTCCCCCTCCTATCCCATCCCATCCCTACCTCTGGGAAACGCTAATGATATCCAGTCCCTATAAAAAAAAAGCTACTGGTTCTTCTCCACATTAAATGCGAATGATCTTTCTTCCCCCATGAAAAGCTAATAACCTCCCCCCCCCCCCGTTGAAACGCTGACGGATCTCCTTCCTCATGATAAGCAATAGTCTCCACGACCATGAAAAGTAATCTAACCTTTCCTTATGAAAAGCAACTGTTTCCCTTCACCGTGAAAGACTAATAATCCACCCTCGCCAGGATAACTAAGAGTCCTTCCACACCCACTGAAACTTACCAGGCCTCGTATCCCACGAAGAACCAATGGTTTCCCTTCCCTATAAAGAGCTAATAGTTACCTTTTTTCCCTTCTCCATGAAAAGCTAAATGGTTCCCCTTCTTGCATGATAGACCAATGATTCACATTTCCCATGAGACACTTATAGTCCCTCATTAAAAGCTAATAGTTTCCCCCTCCCACAAAAATCTAATTTTTCCCTTTCTCCCAAGAAAAGTTCATGGTACATCTTCCTCTTGTAAAACTAAGAGTTCTATTAGCTCATGAAAAGCTAATGGATCCCCTCTCACATTAAAAGCAAATAATCCCCCTCTACCATGAAAAGCTAATTTCCCCTCTCTATGAAAATCTAACAATGGCCTTCCACCTACTAAAATGTAATTGTTCCATTTCTCCCATACAATTCTAATTTTCCGCTCCCCATGAAAAGCTAAGTGTCTTCCCCCCCTCTCACCCACTATATCTAGCGGGTCCGTCTCCTCCCCTCCTACCCCCACATAAGGACTATTACTACGTATGTATTATTGCAACTATGACGACGATCTTTGCTTTTACAATATATACTCACGCTATAGCTATGTTGCACGCAATCTACATGTACGTGAGTTGGTTTACATATATGTACGCGAAGTATATATATATATATATATATATATATATATATATATATATATATATATATATATATATATATATATATATATATATATATATATATATATATATATATATATATATATATATATATATATATATATGTATATATATATATATATATATATATATATATATATATATATATATATATATATATATATATATATATATATATATATATATTTCAGTTTGACACTAATCATTGTCAAAATAATAATAATAACAATAATAATAATAATAATAATAATAATAATAATAATAATAATAATAATAATAATAATAATAATAATAATAATAATAATAATAATAATAATAATAATAATAATAACAATAATAATAATAATAATAATAATAATAATAATAATAATAATAATAATAAAAATAATAATAATAATAATAATAATAATAATAATAATAATGAGATCTAGATTTTATGCCCTTACTTTATTATCTCATGTGTTTCAAGTAAGGGAATATCACATAAATATAAAAGAAAATTATAAAGTAAGATATCTAGATCATGAAATGGAGAGAGAGAGAGAGAGAGAGAGAGAGAGAGAGAGAGAGAGAGAGAGAGAGAGAGAGAGAGAGAGAGAGAGAGAGAGAGAATTTGTTAAGAGTGTTTGCTGTCGGTGAGAGAGGTTGCTATGAACAGAGAGACCTTGTTGAGAGATCATTAAATACTCAAGGCTAAGACATTTTCTCATCATATTACCACATTCCTTGTTTGAGGTAAGAATTTATATTAGAAGTTAACTGTGGGTAGATATCACCATAGAGTCTCACTATTTCACCCATGATAAACAAATAGATATCAAATTATACAGTTCCGGTTCCGGTTTTACGTCACGGACTCCCTTTTCTACCAAGGGCTAGGACGGTTGCCTTCTTGCGAAGGACTTGTTTTGGTAGATGTAATCGTAACCCTGAGTGCATGCCCTTGCTAACCTCAGGCCGTGGCGGGGCGCGAACCCTTGAACTGACGCCTCATAGTCGTGGACGCTACCGATTGAGCCACGGTGACTACTATATATCAAATTGTACAACCAAGGTAAATTTGTGCATGCTTCAATATATGTAAGTTAAATGCTGGTACATTTGTCCGTAGAGTGTGACAGTAATACGGTGTTAGTACATTTGTTTGTTAAACACGTACATTATTAGCGCGATTGCTCAGTGACAGTTTGTAAGTCGTGAAACATCTAATGTTATTTTTAATCCTCTTTTGGGCTTTAGAAAGAGTCTCCGGTCTTAATCCCTCAGTTTCAAAATGTTTGTGTCCACCTTCATTCGATTAGGAGCTGAATATGACCCTAAAAGTGGTGCATTTACACTACATAATTTTTTTTATATTTATATATAAATAATAAAAATATTGATAAATATAAAAATGATTGTAAGATCGATGATAATAACAATTATTTTTAATATAATAATAATATTAATAATAATAATAATAATAATAATAATAATAATAATAATAATAATAATAATAATAATAATAATAATAATAATAATAATAATAAAATAATAATAATAATAATAAATAATGAAATACATATAATTAAGAAAAGAAATTAAAGAAGAGAAAGACGAAGAAGGCTAAAGTAGAAACACTCTAAAACGAAAGCAATTTAAGCAAAAAAAAAATGGAATAAGATTCTAACCTGGAATTAATAGATGATTAAGGGGAATTCTCTTCAGCTCCTCTGACAGACAAGACATCCATGCTTCAAGATCACTGATGTTATTGTTTGATGTGTTTTCAAGTAGAAGTGAAGGTCGTTCCCCTATTGGCGGCAAAGACTGACTAGAATGCATGATTGTAGGAATGGAGAGTTTAGGGAGCCTGCAATTGGCTCCTGGAGGCATTTGGTCATTAACCTGGTGATGAGACCCAAGGTAAGGTAAGGTGTGATGTTGAGTTATGGGATTTAAAACTTGGTCTGGAGAATAATCACATGAATCCAAATCAAATTCGATTGAGGTGAAGTCGTCGCAATGCCTTCTGTAGCTATGTTCATATCTTTCAGTCTCTTTCTGAAGGTCATATTCAAGCGCTATGTCTTTGTTATGCTTATTAGCTGGTTTTGATATATGATGGAAAATATTTAAGCCTACCTTTTGGCAGTCCCGATTTACTTGAAGTGGGTGAGACAGAGTGTTAAAGACCTGTGGTTGGTCAACCGGTACTTTCTTTCGTGATTTCTCGTCAAC
>JAXCGZ010005697.1:155000-170000 GCA_037179515.1 Halocaridina rubra | reverse complement strand
TCTGTATGTGTACTTTTATTATTATTAACATAATTATCACTATTATTATTTTTATTATTATTATTATTATTATTATTATTATTATTATTATTATTATTATTATTATTATTATTATTATTAATAATATTTTTAATATGATAATTTTATTATTATCATTATCATTATTATTATTATTGTTATTATTATTATTATTAATTATTATTATTATTATTATTATTATTATTATTATTATTATTATTATTATTATTTTTATTATTATTATTATTATTATTATTATTATTATTATTATTATTAATATTATTATTATTATCATTATTATTCTTGTTATTATTACTATTATTATTATTACTAAAATCAATACTGCTACTACTAATACTACTATTATTGTTGTTGTTATTATTATTATCATTTTTAATATTATCATTATTATTATTATAGCTATTATTATTATTATTATTATTATTATTATTATTATTATTATTATTATTATTAATATATATTATTATTATTATTATTATTATTATTATCATTATTATTATTATTATCATTATTATGATCATTATTATCATTATTATTATTATCACCATTATTTTTATTATCATTATTATTATTATTATTGTTATTAATAATAATAATAATAATAATAATAATAATAATAATAATAATAATAATAATAATAATAATAAAAATAATATTATTATTATTATTATTATTAATATTATTATTATTATTATTATCATTATTATTGTTATCTTTATTATTATTATTATTATTGTTGTTGTTGTTGCTGTTGTTGATGTGGTTGATGTTGTTATTACTATTATTATTATTATTATTATTATTATTATTATTATTATTATTATTATTATTATTATTGTTGTTATTATTATTATTATTATTATTATTATTATTATTATTATTGTTGTTATTATTATTATTATTATTATTATTATTATTATTATTATTATTATTGTTGTTGTTGTTGTTGTTGTTGTTGTTGTTGTTTTTGTTTTTGTTATTGCTGTTATTACTATTATTATTTAGCGCTAAATAAAAACACATTGTGTTTGCATATAAACTATAGAAATCTAATAGAGTTTTACTCTATGTATTTATTTACTTATTTTTTATTTTGTATATACTGAGAGAGATGAAATCATAATAGTTATGAACATATATATATATATATATATATATATATATATATATATATATATATATATATATATATATATATATATATATATATATTTTTTTTTTTTTTTTTTTTTTTTTTTTTTTAGCATGACACCGGGGCAGGAAAAAACTGACCTCATCAATAAACGCCCAGGCACGAGAAAACACCAAAATGAAGGAAAAGAAAAACGCTAAGGACAAGGCAGAGATGGGGAAATGATAGACAAAGGAAAACGACAGACAGGAAAAAATATCAAAATACTGAGGACCTGCAGATATGTAGGATTAATCATTGAGGTGACGATAGATCCGCTTTTGAAGGAAGATAGGTCAAAAGAATTTTGAAAGATAGAAGGAGGAAGAGAGTTCCAGAGTCTGGAAGTAGATGGGAAGAAGCAGTTGCTGCACCGACCAAGCCGCGAGCTGAAAGTTTCCACACAGTACCTGTGAGATGAGGCCGCTTGGCAAGTGTTACGTGGCCTCGGCAGTGGGGGAGGAATGCAGCTCGCCAACTCATCAGAGCAGCGATGGAAGTAGTAGCGATAGAAAAGAGAAAGAGAAGATATCATGCGGAAAAGAGAAAGAGAGTCCAGATTAGATGTAAGAGAAGGATCATTAATGAGTCTGACTGCCTTAGATTCAACCCTATCAAGGAGATAAGTATAAGAAGAAGCACCCCATATGTGTAAGCAGTATTCTAAGCAGGGGAGGATAAGACCTTTATAGATTTTAAATAACTGTAAAGAGGAAAAGTAATGACGAAATCGAAACAGTACCCCAAATTTTTTGGATGCAGATTTAGTAATTTGGATTATGTGATTCCTCCAAGATAAGTTAGACGCTATATGGTTTCCTAATATGGTGACAGAATTAAAAGGGTAAATTTCGTTAGGAGGAGAAGAAGAAAAAGAGATAGCCAGAAATCGTCTTTGAGGCATTAAATTTAACTAAATTTTGGGTGCCCAACTCAGATACCCTCTGGAAATCTGAGTTGAGAATGGAAGAGGGATACGAGACTGACTACAAGTAGCAGAAGAAAGCTGTGAAGAATAGGCACAGTAATTATGTGTTCTAGGTTCAAGTCCCGGTCGGGGTAAATATTTTTCGAATTCACATATGATAAAGCGCTTACTTGATTATTGTTGGTCCCAAATGAGATTGAGATTTGAATTAAATGCGAAAACAAAAGCACGTGTGAGGTTGGGGGAAACTGTAATATGAGCAGAATGACAATCAGATAAAAAGCGTTCATTCCTAGTATAGCAGCTAGCTGTAATGCTTGTTTCCCTTATAAGACCTTCTGTGGGGTAGTTGGTAGCGACTTGGCACAGTAATTATGTGACCTAGGTTCAAGTACCGGTCGGGATAAAAATCTAAGGCTTTCAGACTCATTAATGATCCTTCTCTTACTTCTAATCTGGATTCTCTCTCTCTCTTCGCCGTAAGGTATCTTCCCTTTCTCTTTTCTATCGCTGCTACTTCCATCGCTGCTCTGATGAATTGGTGAGTTGCATCCCTCCCCCACTACCGAGGCCGTGTAACACTCGCAAAGCGGCCTCATCTCACAGGTACTGTGTGGAGATTTGTAGCTCGCGGATTGGTCGGTGCAGCGACTGCTTCTTCCCATCTACCTCCAGACTTTGGAACTCTCTTCCTCCTTCTGTTTTTTCTAATGCTTATGACATTTCATCCTTCAAAAAGCAGATCTATCATCATCTCAGAGCCTTGTCCTCCATATCTCTGGGGCCTTTGTACTTTGACTGTTTTTTCTGTCTGTCATTTTCCTATATGTGACATTATCTCATCTCTGAATTGTCCTTAACCTTTTTCTTTTCCTTCGTCTTGGTATTTTCTCGTGCCTAGGGCTTTATTGATGAGGGCAGTTTCTGCCTGTCCCGGTGTCACACTCATAATATATATATATATATATATATATATATATATATATATATATATATATATATATATATATATATATATATATATATATATATATATATATATATATATATGTGTGTGTGTGTGTGTTGTGTGTGTGTGTGTGTGTGTATATTCACTCTGCGTTTATTCTATCTATTATTTGCATTTTTATTTATTTATTTATATAACTGCCTATTTATTTTTTCGAATGTGAGCATTATTTATTATTACACTCTTGATTCCTTGTCATGTCATTTTATGTCATATTAGATCATATCACGACTCATGTCATATAACTTGATTCTATTTTTAAGCAGTATGGTATTTCTTAGTAAATCTGTATTGCGTGTTGTATTAAATGTATAAACATCAGTCGATCTAGTGTTTGGGGAAGAAAGCCCGCATTGCTCTGTTGCGTTCCTAAACCCGGTTAAACGGATGAGGTTGATGTTAGCCTAAACATTTATGGCTGCAAGATATTTAAGGTATATGCAAACATTAGTCTTATGGAGCGAATGGGAACATTGAAAATGATGCCAAGAAAGAAAGAAAAATTATGATGATGATGATGATAATGATGATGACGGTGATGATGACGAGGAGGAGGAGGAGGAGGCAGAGGAAAAAGGGGAGGAGGAAAAGGAAGAAGAAAAAGAAAAAGGAGAAGAAGACCTCCCAAGTATATGTATATGTCTATAACATTTCTTCTTCTTCTTCTTCTTCTTCTTCTTCTTCTTCTTCTTCTTCTTCTTCTTCTTCTTCTTCTTCTTCTTCTTCTTCTTCTTCTTCTTCTTCTTCTTCTTCTTCTTCTTCTTCTTCTTCTTCTTGATGTTGCTGTTGTTACTGTTGTTGGTGTTGGTGTTCTTCTTCTTCTTCTTCTTCTTCTTCTTCTTATTATTATTATTATTATTATTATTATTATTATTATTATTATTATTATTATTATTATTATTATTATTATTATTATTATTATTATTATTATTATTATTATTATATTATTATTATTATCATTACTATTATTATTATTATTATTATTATTATTATTATTATTATTATTATTATTATTATTATTATTATTATTATTATTATTATTCCTCTTCTTCTTCTTCTTCTTCTTCTTCTTCTTCTCATTCTCATTCTTCTTTTAGGAAATCCTTCCCCTCCTCACGTTAAACTTTCCACTCCTTACCAAACAACGATTTCGCTGATTTTAATTACCTTTTTCATTTATTTATTTGTTTGTGTGGTTGAGTCTTTCATAATATGTATTCAAGAATTTTACCGATCTATCTATCTATCTATCTATCTATCTATCTATCTATCTATCTATCTATCTATCTATATATATATATATATATATATATATATATATATATATATATATATATATATATATATATATATATATATATATATATATATATATATATATACATACATACATACACACATGCACACAGACTCACACATACATACATACATACATACATACATACATACATACATACATACATACATACATACATACATACATACATACATACATACATATTACTTGGCGTCATTCTCCCTTGTAAGGGGATGGAGGAGCCAAGAAACACGCATTCACTACGATCCACACTTACCTCAACCACGCCTCTTAGCTCCTTTGGGATAAAGGGTTGTCCCATCTCCCCCCTTCCACCCTGCTTGTGTTACCCTCACGGGGAAGCTGGCAATGATTCTATAATGTGGCCCGACAGCCGTAGCTGGCTTATCCCCACTGCTTCGTCACATGCCAACTCCCCTCACACCCGTCCATCACAGTTCACTGAGCTAGCAGGTGCGAGAAATCCCTTCGGCCCGTGTCACCTATATATAATCTTCCTCCACTCTTTCCTGTCTCTTGCACGCTTTCTTCCCTGCTCCACTGACATTCTACGTGCATTCAGTCACCTTTTCACTCTATCAATCAATCTCATTCTAAGTCTTCCTCTTGACCTAACTCCAATTACTTCTGCACTCCATACTCTCTTCACTATTCATTCATCACTCATGCTTTCCATGTGTCCAAACCAACTCATCACTCTCAGATCTAGCCTATCCGACAGCTTTCTTCAACACCCGTTCTTTGCCTGACATCCTCATTTCTTACTCTGTATTCTAGATACACCAGTCATACTTCTCAAGCACCTCATCTCCATTACATTCAACTTGATCCTTTCATCCTTTCTTGCATCCCAAGTCTCTGCTAAATACAATGCCGTCGGCACAATCACATACGCTTATATCCTTCTCTTTGCATTCATTCCCATATATTTATATCTTCTTACACTTTTCAACCCACCTCGTCCACTCCTTGATACATGCTACTTCAAATACTTAAAACTCTATTTCTTCAAGCAACTCCCCCCCCCCCATTCACTCCTACATTCAAGCTGCCAGCATTAACACTCCTCATGCATATTATAACTTCCCTTTGATCAACATTCACCTTACATATCCTTCTTTCACACAACCTAACACACTCAGTCACCAAATGATTCAGTTCATTCTCAGTACAGTATCATCCGCAAATAGCAACTGATTCCATGTCCACAACCATCATTTCTCACCCACTAGTTCCAAACCCCTGTCTAGTACTCTTTCATTTATTTCCCTTATAACTCCATTCATATACACTTTAAACATCCATGGAGACATTACACAACCTTGATGTAACCCTACATTCACCTCAAACCAATCACTCATGCCATTCCCGATTCTCACACAGGCTTTACTGTTCATGTAAAAACACTTCACCACTTTCAGCAAACTTCCACTTATTCCAAACAGTCGCAACACACTCCATCAACCCCTCTCTAATAACCCTGCCATACGCTTTCTCTGAGTCCATAAAAGCCCAAAATATGTCCCTACCTTTCCCTAAGAACTTTTCACACACCTTTCTTACCATTAGCACCTGATCCACACATCCTTTTCCTCTCCTGAACCCACACTGTTCTTCTCCAATCAATCTCAGTGCCTTTCCTAATTCTCTCACTTAACACTTCCATATACCTTACCAACTACACTCAACAAACTAATTCCTCTAAAACTACTACACCCATACTTAACACCTTTCCGTTAGTTAAGTGGAACTACACATGCACTCCTCCAATCAATTTCCTGAAACTTATATTCAACAACCTAGTCAACCATTCTACTAATGCCTCCCCACCTTTTGACAAGCATTGAACATGACACCCCCCTATCCCTGGTGCTTTACCTTCTTTTATTGCTCTCAATGCTAAATGTGCCTCCTCCTTTGCTATTTCTCTATCATTTTCATCTCCTAGCATTAGCATATTCCACATTTTCCACAGCCACTATCTCTGTCTCTCTATCATCTTCCTAAATTAGCAGTTCCTTTAAATGTTCAGCCCATCTGTCTCTAACTTTATTTCATGTATTAGCAATTGCCTATCAGCTCCTTTCACCCTCGTCTTCCTACCAGACTCACCTTTCCTCACTCTTTTCACTTCCTTCCAAAACATCCTTTTATTCCTTTCAAAATTCTCAGACCCGCATCTACTCCACCTTACATGAGCTTCTCTCTTTGCCTCCCTCACCACGCACTTTGCTAACCTCCTCTTTGCGCAATACCTTTCACACGCCTGTACATTACCTACCTGCAGCAATACACTCAAATTCTTTTTCTTTGCATCCACTACTGCACTCACCTGCTCATTCCACCGTTCACTACCTTTCGATTTAGTGCCACTAATTAATATCCTTCTGCACACTGCCTCGGCACACTTCACGACTTCCACCTTGAAACAACCCCATTCTTCTTCCAGTCCCTCCTTCACTTTCTCTTTCACTACATTCCACACATTCCGCAGACTAGCCTTATACACACAATCTTTCTCTTCTTATTCAATTCACTCACCTTTAGCACTTTTCTTTCTCTCCCTTCTCCTCTTTCTCCATTTTTCTCCCACTCTCACTCTACTTTCCACTTAATAATCAATAGATTTCCGTCACTAGCTCCTCTCAGTACATCCATATCCAATACTCTTCCAATCAACCTCTTATCCACCACAACATAATCCATTAATGCTTTGTCAATTACTTTACCATTCTCTACTCTGACCCAAGTATACTTGTGCACATCCTTCTTTATAAATACAATATTAGCAAACAGCATCTCTCTCTCTCAATTCACATTTCCATCATTTTCTCTCCACTCTCATTCCTACCAGGTACTCCATACCATCCACTGGTTCATTCCCTACTCTAGCATTCAAATCTTCCATCAACATGACATTCACATTCATTCTCAAGTCTTCCACGCACTCGTTCAGTTTCATCAAGAATTCTTCTTTTTCTTCACTTCTTACACTGCCAAGGCCATATGCACTTAAAAATGCCCAAACCTCGCATCCCAGTCTCATTTTAGCTAATATCATTCGAAATGATACTTCCTTCCATTCCACCACACACTTATTTATCTTTTCACTTACCAACAGTGTCACTCCCTCTCATCCACTCCCTTTCTCAATTCCAGACACCCTACATATTACACCCCTAAATGTCACCTCACCATTCCCTTTTATCTTAGTTTCGCTCAGTGCAAGTACATCCATCTTTCTCTCCACAAACATACTCCCTATCACCCCCCCCCCCTCTTATTTTCACTTATACCAAAAACACGCGCATTCAGAGACCCAATTTCTTGGGTTCTGGCTGGATCTCTCCTGCCAGAATACTCCCGCATTTCTTGGTCACTCGTTAGATGAAAAATACAGAGGGGGGATTCCCAGTCCCCCGCTCCGCTCCATTTAATCGACTTTTAAGACACGCACGGGAACACGGAGGAAATACTCTATCCCCTCCCCTAGGAGTGTGTGTGTGTGTGTGTGTGTGTGTGTGTGTGTGTGTGTGTGTGTGTGTGGGGGATTTTCTCATTTATCATTTATTTATAACTGTACCTATTTATTTAATATTTTTATTTATTTATTTATTTATTTATTTATTTACTTTTTAATTTATTATATATTTATGTATTTATTTCATAGTTATTTTTTTCCTTCGACACGACCTTTCTAATAATATATAAATTAATGGCAAATAGTGTAAAATAAATTTTTTATTTCAATTTTTTTTTCTGATTTTTCACCTATATTTACTCTCCTAAACAACACTAGTATCAAAAATAATCCAAATTGGAACCGTAAGTGCTAAAGGGGTTTAAAATACCACCTTAAGTGCTAAGGGGTTTAAAATACCACCTTAAGTGCTAAAAGGGAATCCATATAGCCTCTAACTTGTCTTGGAGGAATCACATAATCCAAATTTCTAAATCTTCATCCAAAAAATTGTGGGGTTTGTTTCGTTTTCGTCATTACTTTTCCTCATTGCAGTTACTTAAAATTTACAAAGGTCTTATTCGCCCCTGCTTAGAATACTGCTCACACATCTGGGGTGCTTCTTCCTTTACTTATCTTATTGATAGTGTTGAATCTAAGGCAGTCAGACTCATTAATGATCCTTCTCTTACTTCTAACCTGGATTCTCTCTCTCTGCGCCGTAAGGTATCTTCCCTTTCGCTTTTCTATCGCTACTACTTCCATCGCGGCTCTGATGAGTTGGCGAGTTGCATCCCTATCCCTCTGCCGAGGCCGCGTAACACTCTCCAAGCGGCCTTATCTCACAGGTACTGTGTGGAGATTTGTAGCTCGAGGATTGGTCGGCGCATCGACTGCTTCTTCCCATCTACCTCCAGACTGGAACTCGCTCCCTCCTTCTGTCTTTCCTAATTCTTATGACCTTTCATCCTTCAAAAAGCAGATCTATCGTCATCTCAAAGCCTAGTCCTCCATATCTCTGGGTCCTCTTTACTTTGACTGTTTTTTCTGTCTGTCGTTTTTCTTTGTGTGACATTACCTCATCTCTGCCTTACCCTTAACCTTTTTCTTTTCCTTCGTCTTGGTATTTTCTCGTGGCCGGGCCTTTATTGATAAGGGCAGTTTCTGCCGGTCCCGGTGTCACACTCTTAAAAATAAAATGCCACCTTAAGTGCTAAAGGGGTTTAAAATACCACCTTAAGTGCTAAGGGGTTTAAAATACCACCTTAAGTGCTAAAAGGGAATCCATATAGCCTCTAACTTCTCTTGGAGGAATCACATAATCCAAATTTCTAAATCTTCATCCAAAAAATTGTGGGGTTTGTTTCGTTTTCGTCATTACTTTTCCTCATTGCAGTTACTTAAAATTTACAAAGGTCTTATTCGCCCCTGCTTAGAATACTGCTCACACATCTGGGGTGCTTCTTCCTTTACTTATCTTATTGATAGTGTTGAATCTAAGGCAGTCAGACTCATTAATGATCCTTCTCTTACTTCTAACCTGGATTCTCTCTCTCTGCGCCGTAAGGTATCTTCCCTTTCGCTTTTCTATCGCTACTACTTCCATCGCGGCTCTGATGAGTTGGCGAGTTGCATCCCTCTCCCTCTGCCGAGGCCGCGTAACACTCTCCAAGCGGCCTTATCTCACAGGTACTGTGTGGAGATTTGTAGCTCGAGGATTGGTCGGCGCATCGACTGCTTCTTCCCATCTACCTCCAGACTGGAACTCGCTCCCTCCTTCTGTCTTTCCTAATTCTTATGACCTTTCATCCTTCAAAAAGCAGATCTATCGTCATCTCAAAGCCTAGTCCTCCATATCTCTGGGTCCTCTTTACTTTGACTGTTTTTTCTGTCTGTCGTTTTTCTTTGTGTGACATTACCTCATCTCTGCCTTACCCTTAACCTTTTTCTTTTCCTTCGTCTTGGTATTTTCTCGTGGCCGGGCCTTTATTGATAAGGGCAGTTTCTGCCGGTCCCGGTGTCACACTCTTAAAAATAAAATGCCACCTTAAGTGCTAAAGGGGTTTAAAATACCACCTTAAGTGCTAAGGGGTTTAAAATACCACCTTAAGTGCTAAAAGGGAATCCATATAGCCTCTAACTTCTCTTGGAGGAATCACATAATCCAAATTTCTAAATCTTCATCCAAAAAATTGTGGGGTTTGTTTCGTTTTCGTCATTACTTTTCCTCATTGCAGTTACTTAAAATTTACAAAGGTCTTATTCGCCCCTGCTTAGAATACTGCTCACACATCTGGGGTGCTTCTTCCTTTACTTATCTTATTGATAGTGTTGAATCTAAGGCAGTCAGACTCATTAATGATCCTTCTCTTACTTCTAACCTGGATTCTCTCTCTCTGCGCCGTAAGGTATCTTCCCTTTCGCTTTTCTATCGCTACTACTTCCATCGCGGCTCTGATGAGTTGGCGAGTTGCATCCCTCTCCCTCTGCCGAGGCCGCGTAACACTCTCCAAGCGGCCTTATCTCACAGGTACTGTGTGGAGATTTGTAGCTCGAGGATTGGTCGGCGCATCGACTGCTTCTTCCCATCTACCTCCAGACTGGAACTCGCTCCCTCCTTCTGTCTTTCCTAATTCTTATGACCTTTCATCCTTCAAAAAGCAGATCTATCGTCATCTCAAAGCCTAGTCCTCCATATCTCTGGGTCCTCTTTACTTTGACTGTTTTTTCTGTCTGTCGTTTTTCTTTGTGTGACATTACCTCATCTCTGCCTTACCCTTAACCTTTTTCTTTTCCTTCGTCTTGGTATTTTCTCGTGGCCGGGCCTTTATTGATAAGGGCAGTTTCTGCCGGTCCCGGTGTCACACTCTTAAAAATAAAATGCCACCTTAAGTGCTAAAGGGGTTTAAAATACCACCTTAAGTGCTAAGGGGTTTAAAATACCACCTTAAGTGCTAAAAGGGAATCCATATAGCCTCTAACTTCTCTTGGAGGAATCACATAATCCAAATTTCTAAATCTTCATCCAAAAAATTGTGGGGTTTGTTTCGTTTTCGTCATTACTTTTCCTCATTGCAGTTACTTAAAATTTACAAAGGTCTTATTCGCCCCTGCTTAGAATACTGCTCACACATCTGGGGTGCTTCTTCCTTTACTTATCTTATTGATAGTGTTGAATCTAAGGCAGTCAGACTCATTAATGATCCTTCTCTTACTTCTAACCTGGATTCTCTCTCTCTGCGCCGTAAGGTATCTTCCCTTTCGCTTTTCTATCGCTACTACTTCCATCGCGGCTCTGATGAGTTGGCGAGTTGCATCCCTCTCCCTCTGCCGAGGCCGCGTAACACTCTCCAAGCGGCCTTATCTCACAGGTACTGTGTGGAGATTTGTAGCTCGAGGATTGGTCGGCGCATCGACTGCTTCTTCCCATCTACCTCCAGACTGGAACTCGCTCCCTCCCTCTGTCTTTCCTAATTCTTATGACCTTTCATCCTTCAAAAAGCAGATCTATCGTCATCTCAAAGCCTAGTCCTCCATATCTCTGGGTCCTCTTTACTTTGACTGTTTTTTCTGTCTGTCGTTTTTCTTTGTGTGACATTACCTCTTCTCTGCCTTACCCTTAACCTTTTTCTTTTCCTTCGTCTTGGTATTTTCTCGTGGCCGGGCCTTTATTGATAAGGGCAGTTTCTGCCGGTCCCGGTGTCACACTCTTAAAAATAAAATGCCACCTTAAGTGCTAAAGGGGTTTAAAATACCACCTTAAGTGCTAAAGGGGTTTGAAATACCACCTTAAGTGCTAATGGGGTTTAAAATACCACCTTAAGTGCTAATGGGGTTTAAAATACCACCTTAAGTGCAAAAGAGGTTTAAAATACCACTTTACGTGCTAAAGGGGTTTAAAATACCACCTTGTATGCCAAAGGGGGTCTGAATTAAGGCCCATCGCCAGTGCCAAATGGAATCTAAATTAGTGTATGCCAAAGGGGGTCTGAACTAAGGCCCATCGCCAGCGCAAATAGAATCTAAAATACTGCCTGAATGGTGGTCTAATATCATGTCTGTCACAAGAGCTAATTGACTGAGGGAGCTTACATGCGCGCCCAAAGTATAGTCTAATGTAATACCTTACAAAAGTTCCAAAAGGAGTCAAAGATGCCATCATAAGATGCCAAAGGGAGTCTGATATGATGCTTGCCAAAATTGCCGGAAAGGAGTCCAAATGAATGGCACAACAAAGGAGGGTCTAAGGAATGCCTGAAGAACCAAAATGGTCTAATATATTGCTACAAGCCCAGAGTCCACAGGCAAAATATAGCAAATTGGAGGTCCACAGTGATATTTTGGTGGTCCATGAAGCAATTCCACTTCAGAGCGGTTTTTGTTACTAAAAATAAAATTTCCATTGTAATTTACATCATATTTAAATAAGTAGAGAATATATATGAATGATTCTTTCTCACTTTATTTCTTGTATAATTCCTTTTGACCTCTCTACTCACCCATCGGTCAGTGGCAAGAACAAACGAAGGTGAAAATCTCTTATCTTTTCTCAGGAAGCAGGCGGCGAGCTTTAGTGTTTATTTTCAGGGCACATATCTACCTTCCTTAGCGCGGTCTTTGACCTTTGATCGGCAACGACAAAGGTCAAAGAGACTGCGCTTATCGAGGAAGGATTAATGGACATTAAGATCTTTAGTAGCAGGGATGACTTCCGGTACAATTGTTAACTTTCAGTGCCTATAAAAGTCGACATGACCCAAACAGTTCACTTCAGTTTTATGTTGAGTTCCATCTTGACAAGGTAAGAGATATAAAGTTCCTAGTGCATACATACTTACGTTATTTTTATAGAAATAATACAACAATATTTAGAAAATATCTTAAGCAGTCAAGAAGGATCTAAGATAATGCCAAAGCTCCCAATGGAGGTCTGAAATAACTCTTTAAGAGCCAAAAGAGAGACTCGAGAGAACACCATAAAGGCCAAAAGGGGTCTAATATGATACCACAAAAACAGAATGGTTTAACATCTCCATGAGAGCTCTCGATTGGGTGTAAACTAATTTTACGAAAGTAAAGAATATTCAGAATAAAGGCACAAGGAGTATAAGGGAGTCTGAAATAATACCACAAGACCAAAACAAAATCTGGGGTTTGAAAAAATTACGTAAAACTAAAGAAATTTAAAATATAATGTAAGGCTGTACATTAGTGTGAAATAATGCTGCAGTACTCTATTGGGGTCTGAAATAATATCGCAGAACTTAAGGAATTAGAGATATCATACAGGGGTATACACTGTCTGAAATAATCCCACAAGACCGGAAGTTGGTCTGAAATAATACTACATGACTAATAAGGGTCTATATTTAGGCAGTTGGCTAAATGAGGTCTATAGTAATACCTCAAGACCCTGTAGAGGTCTGAAATAAGTCTGCATGAATTTTAGATTGTCTAGCACAACAAGGAGATAAAGAAAGTGTCATAGTGCTAAAGTGAGTTTGAAATAATACCAAAAGACCCAGCGAGGGTCTGAAATCATGCCACAAGACCCAAAGTGAGTCTGAAATAATACCACAAGACTAAATGGAGTCTAATATAAATTAAATGACTAAAAGGGGTCTATAGTAATATCACAAGACCCAAAAGGGGTCTTAAACAAAATCGCAAAACAAAAAGGATTTAAAACGTGTAACAGGCTTAAATGCCACAAGAACAGTGGACTACCAGAAGACTAAATGAGATCTAATATTAAGGTTATGGGCTTAAGGCATCTATAGTAACACCATAAGACCCATCTGGGGTGTGTAATAATTTTTCATGAATCTAAGCTGATGTAACACAAGGTGAAGGGAATTAGAAAATTATACTTTGCGCCCATGATTGTTTGAAATAATATCACAAGACCCTTTGGGTTGATAATGATCCCACATGACCCAAAGTGGTCTGAAAGTAAACCACAAGAGTAAAACATATCTAATAATGAGGTACAATGCCAAACATGGTCTGAAATACCACAAAACCCAGCGAGGGTCTAAAATATCCTATAATACCCATCTGGAGTCTGATATAAACCCATGACACCCAACGAGAGTTAGGAGGGATTCAATACAATACCATAAAGAGTCGATCAGCTGATCAAACCTCTACTGAAACGGAGAAACGTCCTCTCTCACACACTCTCAACGTCACACTAAATCCTCGCTGCAACTTCAAAGTTGGGATCACTGCTGTGCCTGTGTTCCAGTCACAGGGAGACAGCTACTCTCTCTCTCTCTCTCTCTCTCTCTCTCTCTCTCTCTCTCTCTCTCTCTCTCTCTCTCTCTCTCTCTCTCTCTCTCTCTCTCTCTCTCTCTCTCTCTCTCTCTCTCTCTCTCTCTCTCTCTATCTATCTATCTATCTATCTATCTATCTATCTATCTATCTCTATCTCTTCCTGATTCTAAAACTGCCAGCTCATTGAACTCTAATCTTCCTTCTCTACATGCAGTTTTTTCCCATAGTTATAGTAGGTCGCTGTTTTAACCAGCCTCTGGTGATGTTTTGAGTGAGGATTTTAATGTTGATTTCCATCTTCACACCACCTCTCTCTCTCTCTCTCTCTCTCTCTCTCTCTCTCTCTCTCTCTCTCTCTTTCAGCCCTAAAGTGCTTTTTATAAGTACTATTATTATTATTAAAATTATTATTATCATTATTATTATTATTATTATTATTATTATTATTATTATTATTATTATTATTATTATTATTATTATTATTATTAATATTATTATTATTATTAATTTTTGCACAATATTTGTACTAGAAAACATATACATAAAAATTTGCAAGAATCTTTTATTTTCATGAATCAAAAATAATAATAATAATAATAATAATAATAATAATAATAATAATAATAATAATAATAATAATAATAATAATAATAATAATAATAATAATAATAATGATAATAATAATAATAATAATAATAATAATAATAATAATAATAATAATAATAATAATAATAATAATGATGATGATGATGATGATGATGATGATGATGATGATGATGATGATGATGATGATGATGAT
>JAXCGZ010005697.1:145000-152500 GCA_037179515.1 Halocaridina rubra | reverse complement strand
AAATTAATTTAGCGGAACACTGCAGATTCTAAACCGTTGCGGGGCGTTAGGAAGAGCATCCACCCTTAATCCCCCAGCTCAAAGATGTATATATCACCCCCGTTTGAATGGGGATTCATTATAACACATAAATTATGCATACTTCTGATATTATCCTCTTTCTGCACGTTGCCCTCCTGAGCTATCTCTCACATCCCTAGATGAGGTTTGAGTAAACCTCAGATGTCATAAGCTGCAAAATTATTAAGGGAGAAAACAAAAATGATTGGATAGACGTAATGACAAAGTTAATATCAACAAAGTGTACCATGATGGCAGTTCAATCTCAAAGCTCCATCTTTAGAACGGAAACGAGAATACATGTTATAGTGAGAGATTTGAACTAGGTCAAGGGATGCACGGCTAGACAGCTAGGTTACAGAAAAAAAGGATGTTAGGGGAGGATGTACCCAAGTGCTGTTCCACAGACAAAATTTAGGAGTTCAGCCCAATAATGATAGAAAAGTGAAGAGTAAAAGAAGGAAATCTATATGGAGTTGGAAGTTTATAGGCAGAGCCATTACAACCACCAAGCCTGTCTACCCTCACGCCAATAGTGGAGTCAACAAGATCCCCGGAGATTCTTAGCACCCCTCTATGTCGGGTACTGGGTGCCATGAGTTGTGAGCCTTCCATAATTATAGTAGAGATGAGAGAAAATAAAAGCAATGAGAAATAGAGATGGGGAGTATTATCACTTATCATATGTAATGGGATAGTAACAGATGTGTAACGAACACACCAGAATATTCGGTATAGCTGGAGGCATAGAGGAAAAAAACCGTGCTTGAAGTAAGTCCCATCTGGAGCTATCTTGGCCAGTCCTAGTTAAATCCAAAATACCTTAAGAGGTAGTAATTCAAAGGGCGGCTTACGCCATGACCAACCGACTAACCATATATATATATATATATATATATATATATATATATATATATATATATATATATATATATATATATATATATATATATATATATATATATATATATATATAAATATATATATATATATATATATATATATATATATATATATATATATATATATATATATATATATATATATATATATATATATGTAAATGTATTCGTATATCACACACATATATCGTATATACTATATATATATATATATATATATATATATATATATATATATATATATATATATATATATATATGTGTGTGTGTGTGTGTGTGTGTGTGTGTGTGTGTGTGTGCATCCCTTGAGATGGGGGATAAGAATACTACCTTCGTGTTTCCCTGCGTGTCGTAAAAGGCAACTGAATGGGGCAGAGCAAGAGGAGTGGAAATCTCCTCCTTTGTATTTCGCCTGCAAAGTTAGAGTCTCTTTTACTCAGCCAATCCCTTAGAAAGGTGTATTAGAACCCCTCTGTACATATAGCTATAGGATTGTATACATGCATGCATGCATGCATGGATATTAAAAATAAATCAATGGAAATGATGTTTTTCATTTTGAACTCTCTCGCCTAAGGAGGTGTCATAACTTACCCTAATTCTATACTCGCATTTTCTGCCCGCGGGATGTGAGGTAGGATACCTGGGACTGGTGATTATTTTTTCAGTGCTGATGAACATGCTCTGGAAATATAATAATTAAATGATAAACTGAAGCCGTACAGACCTTTTTGTGCACTGAAGAAACGGATCTTGTAAAGAAAAATAACCCCGTACGCACTCTTTAAGCTAACTCAACCCATCCCAACACTATCCAACCCATCCCAACTTATCCTAACCTAACTCAATTCAGAATAACCTAACCTATATTTAAAGGGTATTTCTGAAATTGTTCCTTTTCACAAGTTAGTTTACGGGGTTATATATCTTTACATGAGGAATCTTGGAGGTTATTCATCTTTACAAGATCCGTAGAAGCATGAAAATGTGATATCCAATTTCAAGTTGTGTTTTTAAATAGTGAATGCATTCAGTCACCCTCCAATTGGGATATATTACATAACAATCTGTATTTTGTATTGATAATGTTCTTTTGACAAGCCATTGAATGCAATATCTAATTAATGTCTTATATTTTGTATAGACAATATACTGTAATATTATCGCTCAGGATCTGAAGTTTGTTTAGACAACAGACAGAACAGGCAATAGAACGCAATCCTACATCTTAGGATGCTGAATTTTGTACAAACGATAGATTTAACAAGCGATAGAATGTAACATTGCCACGTAGGATTCTAGCCTTTATATGACCAATAGAATGACCTAGCATCAGAATGTAATATTGGCACTTCATGTTCAGGCTTCTGTGTAGACAGTAGACTGAACGAGCGATAGAATGTAAATATAAGCTTCTAAGGTTCTTTCTAGATTTTTGTATCGACGGTTTACAGCACAACGATGGAATGCAAAACTACCATTTAAGATTCTAGATTTTGCGTAAAAAGTACACTGATTTGAACAAGATAGTGTTCTAAGCGAACTAGATGCCTCTAAAGGGAGGTTTACACTGTCAAACGGTTCGTCGAACGCGGTTCGACAGACAAGTGTTTGAGGTGATGTTCGAACGTATGAACGGGGTATTTGGTTGTCAAACACGTTTGTCGAACGTGTTTGACAGCCAAATACCCCGTTCATACGTTCGAACATCACTTCAAACACTTGTCTGTTGAACCGCGTTCGACGAACCGTTTGACCGTGTAAACCCCCCTTAAGGCATAAGTTGTCATAGAGTTGTCCCTCCTTAATAAAATGTGTGATTAATCTTCCATTTGTTAGAGGCTCACCCTAGAACACTGAGTAGTTGTAGTTTCAAATTTCAATCTAAAACCTGTCGATGTGTCTGAACCATCGGCAGTAAATGTAGTCAGCACTTTTGTTCCTGGGATTCTGTACCTCCTTTCAAACGATAAACTTCCGGTCAACCTATAAAATGAAACACATTTAGTGACTTTTTTTTCTGAGATAAGGATAGATGTCAGTATTAAAGCTGAATTCAATCACTCTTTTATTATTATTATTATTATTATTATTATTATTATTATTATTATTATTATTATTATTATTATTATTATTATTATTATTATTATTATTATTATCATTATTATTATTATTATTATTATTATTATTATTATTATTATTATTATTAGCTAAGTTAACCACCTAGTTGGAAGGTGTCAAAGATTTTAAACCGGGAGAGTTGTAATAGGGGAAGTGACTTGTTAGGAAAGGAGAAAAAGGAAGATAAAAACAATAGAAAATTATATAAAATTGTAGAACTCGGTATTGCAGTACCTGACATTATTCCATCGTAGTTTTAAGATTCAGCATCAAAGTCTGCTTAATAAAAAAAAAATAAAGTATTTGTGCTTAGTTAACTTAACTGAAGGTCATCCTAAAGATGCCTCCACACCGGCAACATTCAGTCGGAAACAAGTTGTAAACATTGACATAAACATCGCAGTCGACATCTACAGACACCAGTAGTACCAACATATCACTTACAGCGCCATACCAACATATCGACACCATCGTATCAGTAGCAACACAAACATTGTTGCGTCCAAAGTTGGCAATGTTGTTGTTGATATGCTTTGTTGCCGGTGTGGACGCACCTTAAAGCAAAGGTGCGTCCACACCGGCAACAAAGCATATCAACAACAAAATTGACAACATTGGACGCAACAATGTTTGTGTTGCTACTGATACGATGGTGTCGATATGTTGGTATGGCGCTGTAAGTGATATGTTGGTACTACTGGTGTCTGTAGATGTCGACTGCGATGTTTAGGTCAATGTTTACAACTTATTTCCGACTGCATGTTGCCGGTGTAGACGCAAGTCCAGATGTGAAAACAATTAATTATAAAATATTTGACCAATAGTTTCATACTCATACAAGATCAAATTGTTTCAGTGATGTCATTTTTTCTTTTCTTTTCGTAAAGGGCACAAAATTTAAAAAAAAAAATCTAGAAAGTGGTTGGAGCACTTTATGATTCCTTAGCATTCTCAAGTGCCACTTTGCCCTTAATCTCAAATGGAACCATCTTTGAGGGAAGGGAGAAGAGACTTGGGTATCCCCCTTCTCATATACAACTTTGCTCTCTCTCTCTCTCTCTCTCTCTCTCTCTCTCTCTCTCTCTCTCTCCTCTCTCTCTCTCTCTCTCTCTCTCTCTCTCTCTCTCTCTCTCTCTCTCCGTCAGATAATCATGCTGTCATATTCATACATATGAGTACTGTCTATTAACCATCACATCATACTGCCTTCGCTTGAAACGGAGTCATTACATAGACTTACCGATTATAACATCCTCAGAAGCTATAGATGGTAAGTTAATTTAATATCATTTTCAAAACCTTCATATCGTTTTCTTGACGTTATCCTGAGCAATGACAAAATGTGCGTTTACAATATTGTTTGCTATTTATGGAAGCTTTTACATTTACCTGACGTTCAGTCATGTGTAGAAACTATATCAAATGTCACAGCAGAACTTTTGTCAGAGGTCAGCCAATAGTCTGTTCAGAACTTGCATCAGGAGCCCATAACATTTATTAGGGAATAGTACTTAAGTTAGATTAGAGAGTAATTCAGAACTTACGTCAGTGGTGGGTAGTACTGATTCTCGATAACAACTTGATCTCCAGAACCCAGATTAAAGTGAACCACAGTGACGATGGTGTCTGCAACTTCAGTCTGTAAAGGAGAAAGAAATGCAATTCACTTTTCAGTTCGTCTGGCTCAATTCATACTGGTGTGGCTTGCTGGATTAAATACTGGAATGCCTTACTGAAGGAACTGAGTTTGACTCTGCCACCCATGGCAAAAAAAAAAGTATTTTGAGCCACTGATAATGGTTATTGATTGGTGATACTATCTACTGTGAAGGACATTGGACTAGGCCTGTATTTGTGTCCCCTTATCAGAATGTCGTCATCTTTAAGTTCAACTGAAGACTTTGGAACGAGAAATTGGCTTCTCTTAGTATTCTTTCGTAGTGATAGGATGTATAAACGTATGCTAGAAAAAATTCTATTTCCAATCTATGTCTGTTCTGTATCGAAAATATTAAAAACGAGAATGGAAGTTGGCTTTAAGTAATAGAAATTTCTTCAATGAAATTAGGGTCATGTCATGTAGAGGATTGTTTTATGGAGTCATATACTAATGAAATACTTATTGTAAAAGATTTGTTTTCCACATCTCATGGGGCTAGGTACTGATGACTTTCACAAAGGGTAAGGCAGAGATGGAAAAAAAATAGTTTTTTGTTTTATCAATTACACATCTATTGCCACAACAAGGACCCATGAATGATAACCGGTTACAGTCTGGATGGGCAGAGATGGGGCACTTGGTAACCTCTTTATCAATTATCATCCTACTTCCATAAGAAGGAATCATAAATGGTAACCATGCACAGTTGAGGTGGGCAAATATGGGTTAAGTGGTCACTCTTTTATCAATTACCCTTTTATTACCATAACGGGAAACTATGACTGGTAACAGGTCATTGTTAGGTTGGACAGAAATTAGGTCATAGGTCTCTCTTCCATCAATTACTATCCTATTACCAAAAGAGTAACAAGGCATGACACTCTTTCGTAGTTTGGGTGGGCCAAGGCCTCTTTTTCGTCAATTATAATACTATTACTTTAATAAGAAGCTGAGAATGATAGCCTGTCACAGGTAAGGTTCACTTCTTTGTCAGTGCTATCTTATTACTATAATAAGATCAAAGTTCCAATTATAATAGAGTCTATCCTTTGTAGAGAATAAAAATAAGTATAATGGCTAGCTGATAACATAGCATTGAATATTTCAAAGCCTGATCATTGTATAAAGGTAACTATTCCAAAGACACCAGCAGCATTAAAGATCTTGAAAGGAATCCCAATGAAATTTCACATAACTCATACTTTGATTTAACGTGTCAATATTATCATATGATCGAATGACTGTAACAGTGTCAAAGGGAATCTCAATAAATTTCATGTATAGAATACGACTGAGTGAGTGTAACAGTGTCAGAAAGAATATTACTGAAATTCAGGTTAGTTTTTGATTGAATGAGTATAACAGTGCCAAAATAAAACTTACGGAAAATTAATTTTAGCTTATGACTGTTGTCAATTTTCAGATTGACTTAGTGCAATAGTGTCTATAGGAATCTAAGAGTACTGTAAAAATCTAGTATAATATCATTGCTTATATAATCTTAATATCACCTGGGGTAGTGGTTCAGAATACCCCCTCAGTGTCATGCTGAGGCGTTAGAAAAGTCTGCAGAGCGAAGGAGTTTGGAATCTCTCACCCTTCCTATTTCCCCCCTTCCACGAAGAATCAAGGATTTTTTTAAGACTCGGCAACCTCTCTAGGGCCCATATCCACCTTGTAAAGTGAAAAATCTTTAGGATGCCTCGATAGCTCAGTGGTAGAGCACGCAAGTTGGAAGGTGATTAGCGTGACAACCGGAGTTCAATTTTCACTGCGGGCTGTTATGAACGGGCTTCTAGCCATAAATTAGTGTAATATATGGTAGTAAACTTACCGTAAAGGGGCCTTCTGAGCAATAAGCATTTTTTTCGATTTTCACTGCGGGATGTTAAGAACTGCCTCTAGCCATAAATTAGTGAAATACATGATGGTAAACTTACCGTAAAGGGGCCTTCTGAGCAATAAGCATTTTTCGGGTAGTTACTGTTTGAGCCATGAATATATTTGGGGGAGTCCAAAATATATTTCCCATTATATTCAAACGCATTGCAACCTGGGAGTGGTGTTGTTGTAGTAGACATAGTAGTTGTAGATGAAGTAGAAGTGGTACTTGTTGTTGTTGTAGCTGTAGTTGATGTAGAAGTTGTTGTAGATATAGAAGTAGTTGTTGGCGTTGTAGATGATGTGGTTGAAGTAGATGTTGATGAAGTGCTAGAAGTAGACGTTGAAGAGGTAGAGGTAGTTGTTGGTGTTGTTGACGTAGATGTTGTAGAGGTAGAGGTACTAGTTGGTGTAGTAGAAGAAGTTGTAGAGGTAGTTGTTGGTGTTGTTGATGTAGATGTTGTAGAGGTAGAGGTAGTAGTTGGAGTAGTAGAAGAAGTGGTAGAAGTAGTTGTTGGTGTTGTTGATGTAGAAGTTGTAGAGGTAGTTGTTGGCGTTGTTGAAGAAGTGGTAGAAGTAGTAGTTGGCGTTGTTGATGTAGATGTTGTGGAGGTAGAAGTAGTAGTTGGTGTTGTTGAGGAAGTGGTAGATGTTGAAGAGGTAGAGGTAGTTGTTGGTGTAGTTGAAGAAGTGGTTGATGTGGAAGAGGTAGAAGTCGTTGTTGGTGTTGTTGATGAAGTGGTAGAAGTAGATGTTGAAGAGGTGGTAGATGTAGATGTTGAAGAGGTAGAAGTAGTTGTTGGTGTTGTTGTAGTAGAGGTAGAAGTAGTTGTTGGTGTTGTTGAAGAAGTGGTAGAAGTAGTTGTTGGTGTTGTT
>JAXCGZ010005697.1:112500-140000 GCA_037179515.1 Halocaridina rubra | reverse complement strand
TTTTCAAGTGCGGATTCCAAAAGGGGGCTGCATATTCGAGTTTTGGCCTCACATAGGTTACATAAATATTTTTGAACATTTCCTTGTCCATGTGCCTGAAGGCTACCCTTACATTTGATAAGAAAGCATATGCTGCCCTTACTATGCCATTTGTATGTATTTCTGGAGACAAATCTGCCAGTATGTTTACTCCTAGATCTCTCGCATTCTCTATCTCTTGAAGTTGTACTCCAGCCACCGAGTAGTCAAGCTTGGGCCTTCTTGCACTTGTGCCCATTCTCATTACCTTACATTTTGAAGTACTGAATTTCATTAGCCAACTTTCTGACCACTCATGCAGACTATTTAGATCTTTCTGAAGTTCTACACCATTGTTCTCGTTTCTTACTTTCTTCACAAAATTATCTTTGCATCATCTGCAAACATATTCATGAATGAGTTTACAGTCTCTTGTAGGTCATTTACATATACAAGGAACAAAAGTGGCCCTAAACTGAACCCTGTGGAACTCCACTACTAACTCTTCTCCATTCAAGCATTGAGTGTCTTACTCTAACCCTCTGTTCCCTTCCATCCAAGTAAGTTTTTATCCATTCCAAGATATTTCCACCTATTCTAGCCATTGCTTGCAGCTTCTTAATAAGTCTCCCGTGTGGAACAGTGTCAAATGCTTTCTGGAAGTCTAGGAATATGCAATCTGCCCAGCCCTCTTTTTCAGGACCTGTTGCTTTATGGACATCTAACTCCATCAGCACTTTGCATACCTCTGTGGCTGAAAGGTTGATGTTCTCTAATACCGGCCCATGAGCCTCTATCTCTGTAATCTGAAGGAGTGTGGTATTTTCTACTGTAAATACTGACTGAAACTCCTTGTTCAATTTTTTGCAAATTTCTTCATCCATCTCAGTGATGCTTTTGTCCTCTTTCTTAAGCCTTAAAACCTGTTCTTTTACCTTCAGTTTTCCTCTGATAATGCTGTGGAAAAGCTTGGGATTTTCTTTAGCCTTCCTGGTGATGTCACTTTCATAGTCTCTCTCTGCCTCTCTTCTTTTACTTAGGTAATAATTTCTTGCTCTTTTGTAGGTTTGCCAGGCATTTATGTTTTTTCTCCTCCTATACCTTTTCCAGCATTTGTCTCTCCACTCCTTCGCTCTTGTACACTCATTATCGAACCATTTCTCTCTTGCATGAATTAAACCTACTTTGGTGACAGAGCTGCAGCAATCTACTATCTTCCCATATTTCTCACAAAAGATGTTGTACATTTCTTGTACAGATATGTTGTAAAATAAGGTCCTCCAGTCAATAACTGCAAAAAGCTCATGAATTTTGATGTAATCTCCTTTTGGATAGTTCCTTCTCATGTCCTCCGTGCCTCTACTCTCAGGCAGAACATCTTCATTGCTATACTCCATCAACAACACACAGTGGTAACTCTTTCCAATTAGTGGTTCATACTCAATTTTTTTCAATATCCATCACGTTATCTGTGAATACTAGATCAAGTAGTGATGGCTCATTCCCACCCCAACAGTACATGTTGGTGTTGGAAATTCCCTTGTACCCAATCTAGGAATCTTGCCCCGAATGACTCCTCACCGCTGTGTGGGTCAAGATTTACCCAATCTATCTCTTTATGATCAAAATCTCCCATAATCAATATCCTACATTTTCTCTCCCGTGCCATGTTAACAACCGAGTTCTTGATTTCAATAGTACCTTTATGACTCTCCTCATAAACCTCTAGCTTATGTTGGTTCCTGACGCGGTTCTGTGTATGGCTAGGATCCCGTACATACACAGAACCGCGTCAGATGCGTTTATGGAATCCATTTGAGTGTGTCTAGCTGACTAACAATATGGTATCCTAGGTTTACAATGTTTAAGAAATCAGGCCGGAGACACCAATACTCACCAAGCTCCGTCAAACATGTCATCTGTGCGGATTTCCAGACCGTCATACCAACAAATATCAGCCGTTGCCGTTTCATTAATATGATGTGTTGTTCGCATATATATGTCAAATGCATTGAACTGGGCTTGAACTATGTAACATTCAGGTGCTTTGATCCATTTGGTAAATTTTAGACCTAGAGTTAAAGCTCGTTTTAGAAATAATTAGAAGATAATAATGTTTTTCTATTTGATGTTTGTCAGTCACTTAACGAATAGTTTCAGAATTAGTTAGGAGTAGATCATGTTACTCTGTATTTGACAGTCACTCATAAATGAGTTTCATGAACTTACCGGATTGGTATGTCGAGGGATAATTAGGTGTTGTAATGGTTGTTTCAGTTGTGATGGTTTCTGTGTAGGGAGATAATATTGCCTCTGGAAAAGAGAATGAAGGGGTAAATATATGTGTTGGTTATATTATCTGAGAAGTAATTTGTTTATCTTACATATTTCTAAAAGTAATTTCTGTTGACTCTGAAAATTTCTCTAAGCTATATATATATATATATATATATATATATATATATATATATATATATATATATATATATATATATATATATATATATATATATAAATCCTTCTCGGCAAACTTTAAAATCCAAGGATTTTCATACATATTGACCGTAATTCCCCATATAAGTGGAGTGATCGGATCAAAGCACACTCCATTCACCAGATCACCACTTCACTCCATCTCTTACATATTTGCTGTTCGGGTAAGTGGGTAAGCTTTCATGTTGGGCCCGACAGCCGTAGCAAAGTTTACCCTCTTTGCTTCATCTTTTGGCAGCCCAAAACAAACCACTAGTCTGTTCCAACTTAATTTAAATTAAATTAGTAATTTATCTGGTAAATTAGAATGGCAAAATATAAATTATATCAAATTTGCATATTATCACTTATCCTTTAAGTTCTTTTGTCCTCTTTTTATTTCTATTTTTTCTTGGAGGGGGGGGGGAATTAAACACCGTGTTTACTAGCTGATAACTTATCCTTTAAGTTCTTTTGTCCTCTTTTTATTTCTATTTTTTCTTGGAGGGGGGGGGGGAATTAAACACCGTGTTTACTAGCTGATAACTTATCCTTTAAGTTCTTTTGTCCTCTTTTTATTTCTATTTTTTCTTGGAGGTGGGGGGAATTAAACACCGTGTTTACTAGCTGATAACTTATCCTTTAAGTTCTTTTGTCCTCTTTTTATTTCTATTTTTTCTTGGAGGGGGGGAATTAAACACCGTGTTTACTAGCTGATAACTTATCCTTTAAGTTCTTTTGTCCTCTTTTTATTTCTATTTTTTCTTGGAGGGGGGGAATTAAACACCGTGTTTACTAGCTGTTAACTTATCCTTTAAGTTCTTTTGTCCTCTTTTATTTCTATTTTTTCTTGGAGGGGGGGGGGGGAATTAAACACCGTGTTTACTAGCTGATAACTTTCCTCTTAATTCTTATAGTCTTTATTTTAACAATAGTATGGTACCAAAATTTTTATTTGATGAAAGCCTTTTCCCAATTGGGGAACAATAAATAATGTATATATATTACAAAGGAACATATAAAAAGACTCGAATCATGTCTGCTGAAAGTAAGGTTAAGCATATATAATTATATATCACTTTTGCTTTAAAATTACTAAGTGTTTATTACAAATGCCAAGCTAACTTTTATTTTTGACCTTTGGTTAAGATAAGTTGATTAGGTTAGGTTTGTCTGCAAAATGGAAGTGGGTCCAAAACTAAATATTTTAAAAAAAAATGAAGTATTTATGGAAAGAGAATTATAATTACTAGAATTAGTTAAATGTTTATGTAATAATTAGGTTGGCCCTAGACAACAAATAGACTTTATCAGCGCAAACTGGTGTTGGAACTATCCTGACTTAACAATCAAACATAGAAATTCCCCCAAGAATCACTTCCCATTATAGGGCGTTGTAACCGTTTCACAGAGAGATCCAGAAGTACCCGTAGGGCATCACAAGGG
Organism: Halocaridina rubra; assembly: GCA_037179515.1. Lineage (NCBI taxonomy): Eukaryota > Metazoa > Arthropoda > Malacostraca > Decapoda > Atyidae > Halocaridina > Halocaridina rubra. The sequence goes on along the minus strand of JAXCGZ010005697.1, from coordinate 136,064 downwards.
CAGGTTGTAGATAGATAACCATTTTTAGTACTTTTTCAAAAGATCACTTACCATTGTAAGGCGTTGTAACAGTTTCACAAAGAGATCCAGAAGTGCCAGTGGGGCAAACACATGTACAGCTTGTAGACAGATAACCATTGTTCTGACAGTTATCATTGGAACATGTTCCGGCATCGATCAGTTTTGCGGAGCAGTTGTACATTTTGTTAACCAATAGTTTATCCATGTGAGAGAGAGTAGTGCTGTCGCCCAAGAGTCCCTGATACAAGGGATTTAGCGTTGCAATGGTGATATGGCCGTTTTTGGTGTAGACCTGTTTGTGTTGCAGGTAATTAGTAGAATGTAAATGTGAGTATGTTTACTCTTGTTCAACTGGGATAGTGGTCAAGAATGCATCTCTGTGGTATTTTTTTTCTTTCCTTTTTTGAGTGGGAAACAAGAGCGGGCAAAGAACAATTCCTCCATCGTACCCGGTCACCAAGATGACATCAAGAAGAAAAAGAGGCAGCTTAAGGGTTAGAGAGAAATAATAAAATTATAAACAATATAAAAATAGACTGAATGAACAGTCAAAGTTATGAAGTCCTAGAAATATGGCGATAATTGGACCTGAGATGCCGATAGATCAGCCATTTGAAGGAAGAATGGTCGTAAGAGTTAGAGAAGACGGAGGAAGAGAGCTTCATAGTCTGGAAGTGGAAGGAAGGAATTAGACACTACACCAACCCATCAGCGAGCTACAAATCTCCACACAGTACCTATGCGAGGTGACTGCTTAGCATGTGTTGCACAGGCGCACCAGTGGGGCAACAAGCAACTCGCCAATTCATTAGAGCAGCGATGAAAATAGTACCAATTAAAGAGAAAGAGATGGTACCTTCCGAGCAAGAGAAAGAGAATCGGGATTAGAAGTAAGAGGATAATCATTGATGAGTTATATGGCCTTAGATTCACCCTTGTCAAGGATAAAGTGCAAGGATAGGCACCCCAGATGTTACTCTGTGTGTCATAAGAGTCGACTAATTGGGATAGTAAAAGGGGGACATGGAATCCCTCACCCTTCGTATCCCCCCCACCGGATAGAGTCAAGGCTTTCCTATGACTCGACCACCTTTCTTATTATTAGGAGACACGATAACCCAGTGGTCGAGCATGAAAGGTGGGAGGTGAAAAGCGTGACTACATGGGTTCAATTCTCACTGCGGACTGTTAGAGAGAGGGTATCCAACTTTAACCCCTCGGCTCCTACAAGCTCCTTGTCCACCACCATTCATGGGGACTAGTTTCAACACATAAAATATTAAAAAAAAAAATACTGAAAGTTCCATAGCATTAGACATTATTTTAGTCATTTAAAAGAAGCAAAATTAATAGACCATCATAACTAAAGATAAATTTATTCTTGTTCTTAGACCTCGGCTATATGTCACAGTGTTTTTGGGACTAATAATTAATATTAAATACTTAAAAGGGAAAGTAAATTGAATATGAAATGGTAAATAAAGGGTAAATTACTCGCTCATGGTTGAATTTTAAAATGTTTCCATTGTTACCCTTTACATGACTCACATTTTCCATAGTTTGATTTGATAAAGACAAGCTTCCCTATTTCCCCCCCCCCCTCACTCCGTGGCAAGAATGTGAAATATTTATTCAGTCAATTCTAGGATGTGGATAGGATAACAGTGGTGTCTGTCGTCTCTCAACCCTTGTCAGTTTAGTTGATATGATGAGTACACTATTAGAAAAAGCATTTGCGTGAGTTAGATAGAGGGAGAACGCGGGCAAAAGAGAGAGAGAGAGGTAAATAGTTAAAGCAGGAGAGAGAGGGAGCTTGTATAAGCAATAAAGAGAGAGAGAGAGAGAGAGAGAGAGAGAGAGAGAGAGAGAGAGAGAGAGAGAGAGAGAGAGATGAGAGAGAGAGAGAGAGAGAGAGAGAGAGAGAAGCAGTTTGTATAAGCAAAGGAGAGAAAGAGAGGTAAATAGTAAAAGCAGGAGAGAGAGAGAGAGAGAGAGAGAGAGAGAGAGAGAGAGAGAGAGAGAGAGAGAGAGAGAGAGAGAAGAGAGAGAGAGAGAGAGAGAGAGAGAGGTAAATAGTTAAAGCAGGAGAGAGACGCAGTTTGTATTAGCAAAAGAGAGAGAGAGAGAGAGAGAGAGAGAGAGAGAGAGAGAGAGAGAGAGAGAGAGAGAGAGAGAGAGAGAGAGAGAGCGAGAGAGAGAGAGAGAGAGAGGTAAATAGTTAAAGCAGGAGAGAAACGCAGTTTGTTTTAAGCAATAAAGAGAGAGAGAGAGAGAGAGAGAGAGAGAGAGAGAGAGAGAGAGAGAGAGAGAGAGAGAGAGAGAGAGAGAGAGAGAGGAGAGAGAGAGAGAGAGAGAGAGAGAGAGAGAGGAAAACACCTAAAGCAGGATAAATAGAGGGAGAAGGAAGTTGATTAAAAAAAAAAACAGCAAAGACAAAAGACATAAGGAAGTCCATCCGTGCGAAATGAAAGTTAAATAATGTAAATAATTACAGCCCAAATTATTATGTTTAAAATAGTAATTAATATTAAAATATAGTTACCCTTTCGTGGTTGTGCATTATAGAACTATAATCATAAGGCACACTATAGCTATCATCTGATTCCGTATAAAAGTTATGCAGTTTTTCATCAAGGGCGTTATCTGTGTTGATTTTCACGTATGCATCACGGTCAGAACGGCTTTCCTCGTGCCACAGACCGATGGCGTGGCCTATCTCTATAACAAGAGAGGCGAACTGGAAAATAGATAGGCATCCATAGTTTAAAGGATAAATATGATAACTGTTAGTGAGTAAAATATTACCGAGCAGGAGATGGGGAATTAAAAGCACAGGTCTTTTTCCTGTGAACACAATAAGGTAAATACATACAAAACTATATCATGTGAACCATGAAACTGTTGTAAAGATGATTAATTTAACTTTGAATTCAGTTGTATTTATATACTTACATCACATTACAACTGTTGATACTTTAACTTACTTTGTGCTCACAGGCCTCTGTCAGGTAAATTGGTTGACCGGAAGAACTGGTCATTCCGACGTAGGAACTGCAGTTATCAGCGTTCCTTTCAAACCTTAGGTGAGCTCCGGCGTAGCTGGGGCTGACCTCTTCAAAATTAATACAGGTATTTTGCTCCCAGTGATATATGGCTTCCCATACAGACATACGGTCCACATAATCTTAAAAAAAAAAAAAAAAAAAATATATATATGTATGTATGTTTACACAAGCAACTTACACACACGCATGCACACACACACGAAACTGGTGCCAGAAATACGCAATCTCAGTTATGATGAGAGGCTGAGGGAATTAGACTTACCATCACTCGAAGCTAGAAGAGTGAGGGGGTATATGGTGACAGTCTTTAAATTCCTTCATGGTTATGATAGAGTGGATAGGGATCGATATTTTGATATGGCTGGCTCTAGAACTAGAGGTCATAGTTTGAAGCTTCGTAAGAAAACTTCTTCGCAGGATGTAAGGAAATACTTTTTCAGTGTAAGAGTAGTTGATAATTGGAATTCGCTAAGCGAGGAGGTAGTTAATGCTATCTCAATCCATAATTTTAAGGACAGGTATGATAAGTATCACTAAGTCTAAAATGGAAGCGATCAGGAGACGGGAAGATACGAGCTTTGGGCTCTTTCCCGTAAACACAATTAGGTAATCACACACACACACACACACACACACACACACACACACACACACACACACATCTGAGAGGACTGGTGGAGGGATAGCACTGCTCATAAGTGAAAGGATTCAGGTTGAAGAAATAACCTTGGCTATATAAAGTGAGTTCAAGGAATTTCTTGTTGCTCGCATAAATATTGAATTGGAGAGCATTATAATAACTGTTGTATATATCCCACCAAAGAACAAACATAGGCTAAAAGTTTATGAGGAAAGTCATATATGTACTATTGAAGTCATAAACTCAGTTGTTAACATGGCACGGGAAAAAAGATGTAGGATTTTGATTATGGGAGATTTTGATCATAGAGGAGATAGATTGGATAAATCTTGACCCACACAGTGGTGAGGACTCATTCGGGGCAAGATTCCTAGATTGTGTACAAGGGAATTTCCAACACCAACAAGTAAGAGAACCAAAGAGGGCCAGGGGTGGGGATGAGCCATCACTATTTGATCTAGTATTCACTGATAATGTGTTGGATATTGAAAAAAATTGAGTATGAACCACCAATTGGAAAGAGTGACCACTGTGTGTAGTTGATGGAGTATATCAATGAAGATATTCTACCTGAGAGTAGAGACACTGAGGACATGAGGAGGAACTATCCGAAAGGAGATTACATCAAAATTCATAAGCTTTTTGCAGGTATTGACTGAAGAACCTTATTTTATAACAAATCTGTACAAGAATTGTACGACATCTTTTGTGAGAAATATGGGAAGATAGTAGATTGCTGCATACCTGTCACCAAAGTAGGTGTAATTCATGCAGAGAGAAATGGTTCGATACTGAGTGTAAAAGAGCTAAGGAGTGGAGAGACAAATGCTGGAAAAGGTGTAGGATAAAAAACATAAATGCCTAGCAAACCCACAAAAGAGCAAGAAATGCTTACCTAAGTAAAAGAAGAGAGGCAGGGAGAGACTAGGAGAGGGACATCACCAGGAAGGCTAAAGAAAAACCCAAGCTTTTTCGCAGCTTTATCAGAGGAAAACTGATGGTAAAAAAAGCAGGTTTTAAGGATTAAGAAAGCGGATGGAAGCATCACAGAGACGGATGAAGAGATCTGCAAAGAATTTAACAAGGAGTTTCAGTCAGTACTTACAGCAGAAAATACCCCACCCCCTCAGATTGCAGAGATAGAAGCTCATGGGCCGGTATTAGAGATCATCAGCCTTTCAACCACAGAGCTATGCAAAGCGCTGATGGAGTTAGATGTCCATAAAGCTACAGGTCCTGATGATATATCCCCTCATGTACTTAAAAAATGCACAAACTCAATATCATTGGCACTAAGTATCATATTTAAAAAGTCACTAGAGTCAGGAAAGATTCCAAGATGCTGGTAACAAGCTAATGTGATGCCTATCTTCAAAAAGGGAAGGAGGGATAAGGGTCTAAACTATAGACCAGTTTCCTTGACCAGCATAGTTTGCAAAGTTATGGAGAAACTACTAAGGAAACATATCTCTATTCACTTGGAATCCTTCAACTTTTTGTCAGTGAGGCAACATGGCTTCAGAGAAGGTAGATCAACAGTAACAGACTTATTAGAATTTTATGATGAGGTAAGCCGAATCTTACAGGAAAGAGAGGGCTGGGCAGATTGCATATTCCTAGACTTCCAGAAAGCATATGACACTGTTCCACAAAGGACACTTATTAGGAAGCTGCAAGCAATGGCTAAAATAGGTGAAAATATCTTGGTATGGATAAAAACTTACTTAGAAGGAAGGGCACAGAGGGTCAGAGTAAGACACTCAGTGTCTGAATGGAGAAGAGTTAGTAGTGGAGTTCCATAGGATTCAGTTTTAGGGCCAATTTTGTTCCTTGTATATGTAAATGACCTACCAGAGTCTGTAAATTCATTCATAAATATGTTTACAGATGATGCAAAGATTGTGAAGAAAGTAAGAAACGAGAACAATGGTGGAGTACTTCAGAAAGATCTAAATAGCCTCCATGAGTGATCAGAAAAGTGGCTAATGAAATTCAATACTTCAAAATGTAAGGTAATGAGAATGGGTACAAGTGCAAGAAGGCCCAGGATTGCCTACTCAATGGCAGGGGTAGAACTTCAAAAGACAGAGAATAAGAGATATCTAGGAGTAAACATACTGGCAGATTTGTCTCCTGAAATTCATATAATTGGCATAGTATGGGCAGCATATGCCTCCCTGGCAAATGTAAGGGTAGCCTTCAGGCACATAAACAAAAAAGTGCTCATAAATATTTATGTAACTATGTGAGGCCAAAGCCTGAATATGCAGCCCTTTTTTGGAATCCCCACTTGAAAAAGCACGTAGTTAAGCTGGGAAAAGTTCAAAGCCATGATACAATATTGGTGTCAGATATACGCAGTCTCAATTATAATGAGAGGCTGAGGAAATTAGACTTACCATCACTCGAAGCTAGAAGAATGAGGTGGGATATGGTAACGGTTTTTAAATTTCTTCATTGTTATGACAGAGTGGATAGGGATCGATATTTTGATATGGCTGGCACTAAAACTAGAGGTCATAATTTCAAGCTTCACAAGAAAGCTTCTTTGCAGGATGTAAGGAAGTACTTTTTTAGTACAAGAGTAGTTGATAATTGGAATTCCCTAATCAAGGAGGTAGTTAATGCTAACTCAGTCCATAGTTTTAAGGACAAATATGATAAGAATCACTATGTACAAGATGGAACCGACCAGGAGAAGGGAAGTTACGAGCTTGGGGCTCTTTTCCGTAAGCACAATTAGGTAATTACTATTTGGTAAGTACATGAAAGGGTCATTACCAGAAAGGCTAAATAAAATCCCAAACTTTTCCACAGCTTTATCAGAGGAAAATTGGAGGTCAAAGAACAAGTTCTAATGTTAAAGAGAATGATGGAAGCATAGTTGAGATAGATGAAGAGTTCTGTGAAGAATTTAATAAGGAGTTTCAGTGAGTATTTACTGCTGAAAATACTCCATTCTCTCAGGTTATAGAGATAGGAGGTCATGGACCAATATTATAGAATAAAATTATTTCAGCCACAGAGGAATGCAAAAGCGTTGATGGAGTTAGATGCTCATTTAAGCTACAGGTTCTGATGATATATCACCTTATATAATTAAGTAATGCGCTACGCCAATATGGGTGGTGCTATGAATCATATATGAAAAGTTGCTGGAATCTGGGCAGATTCCAAGATGCTCGAATCAAGCGAACGTGGTACCTATCTTCAAAAAGGTGAAGGAGGAATGTAGCTTGACCAGCATAGTCTGCAGAGTATGGAGAAACTACTAAGACAACGCATCTCTCTTCACTTGGAATCTTTCAGCTTTTGTCAGATCAACAGTAACAAACTTATTAGAATTTGTAATGAAGTAATTTTCATATGGGAGACTTATTAAGAAGATGCAAGCAAAATGCGAGAATAAGAGGAAATATCTTGGAATGGATAAAAATTTACTCAGAAGGAAGGGAACAGAAGGCTAAAGTAAGAGAATCAGTGTCTGACTGAAGAAGGGCTAGTAGTGGGCCTCCACAGGGTTCAGTTTTATAACCATTTTGTTCCATGTATACATAAATGACCTACCAGATATGTTCACAGATGATGTAAAGATTGTAAGGAAGTAAGAGACGAGAACTGTGGTAGAGAACTTCAGAAAGACCTAAATAGTCTGCATGAGTGGTCAGAAAAGTGGCTAGTGAAATTCAGTAATTCAGAATGTAAGGTAATGGGAATAGGTACAACTGCGAGGAGGCCCAAGCTTGGATACTCAATACAGTTGCAGAACTTCAAGAGACGGAGAACGAGAGAGATCTAGTAGTAAACATAATGACAGATTTGTCTCTGGAAATGCATATAAATGACATAGTAAGGACTATATATGCTTTCTTAGCAAATGTAAGGGTAGCCTTCAGACACATGGACTAAGAAATGTTTAGAAATATTTATGTAACTTATAAAGGGCAAAGATTGAATATGCAGCCCCCTTTTGGAATCCGCACTTGAAAAAGCATAAAAATTAGCTGGCAAAAGTTCAAAGACGTGCCACACGAAACTGGTGTCAGAAATACGCAATCTAAGTTATGAGGAGAGGTTGAGGGAGTTAGACTTACCATCAGTCAAAGTTAAAAGAATGAGGTAGATATGGTGACTGTTTTTATATTCCTTCATAGTTATGACAGTGTATAGGAATCGATATTTTGATATGGCTGGCACTAGAACTAGAGTGGACAGTGTAAAGCTCCATAAGAAAACTTCTTTGCGGGATATAAAGAAGTAATTTTTTAGTGTGAGAGTAGTTGGTTATTGGAATTCGCTAAGCGAGGAGGTAGTTAATGCTACCTCAGTTCATAGGTTTAACGACAAATATGGTAAATATTATTGAGTATAAAAATGTAACCGACTAGGAGACGGGAAGTTACTTGCATAGGGTTCTTTCCCGTGAAGACAATTAGGTAATTGCACATACCAACACAAACACACACACACACACACACACACATACACACAGTAAAATTAAAAACTTACAGTCTCCAAAAGTGTACGGAATGTATGGGAATCCCCCACTATTAGGCCAATACAGAGAGAGAAGACTGGTTGCCTTCCTCCCGAACAGAGCTACTTCCTGTTCCTGCGTCAGCATAATATCTTCTTCATCTACGTAAACATCTTCAGGAAAAAGCTGAGAAGAGAAGGGAAAAATAATAAAAGATGAATGTTGTATTCGTTTATTTCTTATCTTTTCCCTTTCAGAGTTACCAGTTTAGGAAAAAATTATGTCAATGGAGTGTTCGGTGGCTCTGTCTAATCTAGTTTTCTCCCAAAGCTGCCATTTAAGGAAAATTAGGATAATATGGATGTTAGATTCTATTATTTCGTTTATTTTTGCCCTCTCCAAACTGCCATTTTTGCATGCAGCAATCATGTGATAGGCACAATGTTGTTGAAATGTTGGTCATTATTAATGACTGATTTTACATACAGTGCTAGGCGATAGGTATATTGTAGGAAGATAGACCATTATTAATGGCCGATATTTTCAATATTTGCATTCAGCAAATAAGTGTGATGGGTACTATGTAGAAAGGTTGCTTTTTATAGTAGGAAAGTTGCTCATTATGAATATCAATTTCTTTAATATATATATATATATATATATATATATATATATATATATATATATATATATATATATATATATATATTATATATATATATATATATATATATATATATATATATATATATATATATATTCCATGTGGCATTCACACAGTTAGTGAAGAGCTACTTAGTGGCAGATGGATTTGTTAGTCTGTCAAAAATGTTGATTTACTGTGTTGGATCAACAAGCAATTAACCCGTATAGGTTACATCTTATATGCATCGCTCTCTTTTGCACAGTAGAGATTTCTTCTCTCTTGCTTTTCTAAACTATTTTTTTTTTAATTTAAAAGTCATAATCCTCCCTTACAAGTGTGGTGTGTCTGAGTCACAGCTAAAAGCTTGACTCTTGGTGGGAGGAATAGACTTAGGAGGGCATTTCCAATTGTCCTTGCTCCGCTTCATTTAGTCGACTTTTATGATATGCAGGATGGATGGGATGGGATAGGAGGGGAAAAAAGGGGAGGGGATTAAGGATATAAGGGAATTGGGGGGGAAAGCACGAAAATTAAATAAAGTAAGAGAGAAAAAAGAGAGGGGCAGACCCTCGTGCTAAGTTTTGATCTGGAATTCCATATAACAGTAATATGATAATGGGTGAACACTATTTATACTTTTACGCCTGCGGACAAATATCAATGATGTTAAGTATCATTTTATTCAATTATATTCTGTGAAGCTATAAGCTCTTGCTGTCGGCTTTTGCATACAGCAGGTAGATAGCAGTTTCAGCGTTAGCTATCCTGGAAAGAGCTGTTAGTAAATAGCTTAAGAATATGGATGTTCTTAGCCTATCTTTCATGTTTTTCTCTGATCTGTCAGTCTTTTATTTCTCTCGGCTGCTAATACAAGACTTAGAGAACAATTACTAAGACATCTATATTGGAAAAAAAGCTGTTCATGAAATAGCCTGAGAATACAGACAGGCTGTGAGAGTTTTAGAATTCTTCTCTTTTCACTTTTTTTCATTATAGCTCTTAGATGTTGCAGTCTTCTGTAAATATTTTTTTTTTATAATTGTGACACCAGGACGGGCCAAAAAAAATTATGAAATAAAACAGCCCTCATCGGGCCTGGGCACGAAGAGTGCATAAAGTAAAGAGAAACAGAGATGGAGAGTGCAATGACTTGTCAGATGTGAAGGGATAGTAACAGAAATATGTTGAAAAGAGCTATTTAAAAACGATGTAAGAGTGCAGGGTGTTAGAGCCTGATAATTCAGGAATTAGATATGAGTGGGGTTAGTTGTGGGACAATAACATCAGTAATATTCATCATCTATTTCTTATTTCTGAATAAATATCATCTTATTTACCTGCAAATCTTCTCTCGCGTAATTCTCTGGCACTAAGACATCCTTCTGTATCTGTCAAGAAAATAGAAAAAGAAATGAAATTCAAATATCTAGATAGAGTTTCTCTGTATATGGAGGAAACTCTGTGTGTGTATATATGACATATAGCTTCTTCTGACCAGGATTCGAACCAACAACACAGGACAGGCATTAGAAGAGATGCTATCAGTATCTCTCATTTTCTTTGTGATTTAAGTGCATCAGCATAAGTAAAAAACAAAATTCAGCCTCACTTGCGATAACCTAGAGTTTGCAGATATTTGTAAGTAATAAAAACAAAATCGCTTAGGAAGAGGAACGGCCTACAAAATTTAAAAGAAATTCTTTGCGGATATTTGAAAAGGAGAAAGCAAACGTCAATCTAGGGAAAAAAAAACAGTAGAGGAGGTGCCAGTATCGGAAATCATCGAATTGCCTAATTTTGGTGTGAATGAGAAGGGGGGGGAGCTGTTTGTAACTTTATCTCGTTAAAAAAATATCCTTCCCATAATGATTAGTTTAGTAGTCATTATATAATACGAAAAAAAAACCGACTTGTTAATGTCTGTTGAGTTGAAGTACAAAGTAATTTGTTGTGGTCTTTTTTCTCTTTTTATTGAATTTTTCGTTTAAATCGAGTTAGATTTTTATTGCTCACTTGTGATTAAGTTGATCCTGTGATTGCATATCTTTGTTAAAAACTGACTACTCTTTCCCTTCGGAAATTATCAGTCTAGAAGGTAAGAATAAAAAATAACAAAAACAGGTGTTCGAGGCATCAAGTGTTTCCCTCGGTTGCATGTTCAAGCTTCTCTTCATGTGGGTTTTTTATTATTACCAAAGTGTCAAATTTTAAGTTAGATTGTGTTTATTACTAGGAAAATGGTTCACTGAGAAGATATACTAAATTAGTATTCATAAGATAATACAGCAAATCTATGAGGTTAAATTATTATCCTTATTCTTTGAGACTCAACCTCCAAGATGAAACCATCTCTGTCTCTAACCCCCCAACCAATGGTTGGAGTGAGGGTGGTGGAGGATTCCTGGGAGTGGGGGGAGGGGAGTAGATTCTAGGAATCTGAAACAAATATTCTGGAACCTTTTGACCAAGGTATCAAATCTGGATAATAAAATTCAGAATATGGATAGAAAAATTAAAGAAGGCTTTGAAAGTAAGGTCGAAGAAAATGAAACACAAAGAGAAATTATAAGAAGAAGAGATAAAATATCACAAAAACAAATGAAAAGAGCTGGAAGAGGAAATGAAAGAAACAGAGGTCAAGATTTCTAAACAAGAAGATAGCACCAAACACTTGAGTGGCAGCCTAAATGAATTAATATTATTTCACTCTCTCTTCTGAGAGAGATGAGATTGCAGCTTGGAATGTCCAGATAATGGAAAATATCAAGGACTTTGGAGAATATTTTCAGGAGATGAATATGGAAAATGAGAGCATTTCAAGGTCTTCTGCAGATGCAGTGGAAAGAATGTGACAGTAGGGGAGGTGGTACTGGAAAATTTTTATATTGTTGACTACAAGGAAACAGTAATAGAAAAAATGAAAGGTGTTGTGATTGAAAGGGCTAATCTACTGATCAAACTAGCACTTGATAAAGAGAAATCATTGATAATCTCAGACATAAGAGAATCCCAGGAGTCAACATGACTAGGGAAACTTCAACATAATAAAGCTAGAGTTTTAGACCTAATAAGGAAGCTTGGAGTAAAATGTGGTCCAGAAAATATTGTAAATATTCACTGATTTGGTAAATATTCTAGGTAGAGAAAGGCTAGAGTAATGAAATTAACCTTTGAGAGAAGGGACAGATATAGGAAATGACTTATGAGAGCAAAAACCTAAAACACCTTCAAGAATTCTGAAGTATTCATTATCTTGTTGCAAGAGGCTTAAAGCTTAATGGACGAAAGAAATGAAGAAGACAAGAAAAAATTTTGTCTCAGGCATAAAAGGTGTTAGAGAAGATATTGCTAGGAGATCAGGGGATGCAGCCTCATTCATACTGCTGTGTTACAAATGCTGATAGGGTAGCTAGTAAGGCTGTAGAATTAATGGATAGGATTCACTGCAGTAAGGCAGATATAGTATCAGTTACAGAGACTAAGTCAAGTGTGCGAACAATAACAGTGTCAACGTTTTTCCTAAGGGTTCCAGAATATTAAGGGTTGAAGGATCTGAGAGGACTGGTGGAGGGATAGCATTGCTCAAAAGTGAGAGGTTTCAGGTTTAAGATATAAACTTTGCTATAGAAAATTATTTCAAGGAATTTCTTGTTGCTCTCATAAATACTGTTTCAGGGAGCATGATAATAGCTGTTGAATATAACCCACAATGAATTAACAAAGACTAGAGATTTCAGAGGATAGCTATACTGGTAATACTGAAGTTATAAAATCAGATTCTAACATCACACAGGAGAGATAGTATAGAGTTTTGATGGGGAGAGATTTTAATCATAGAGAGATAGATGGGGCTAATCTTGACCCATACAGTATGGAGGATTCATTTGGAGTAAGATGCCTAGATTGTGTACAAGGAAATATTATACACCAACATGTACTGGAACCAATGAGGACCAGTGAGTGAGATGAGCCATCACTGCTCAATCTAATTTTCATAGATAACGTGTTGGATACGGAAAAATGTAAGTATGACCCACCAATAGAAAAAAGTTACCACTGTATGTGTTGTTCATGGAATATATTATTAAATATATTTTGCATGATAGCAAGGGTACTGAGAAGGACGTAAAGAGGAACTGTCCAAAAGGAGATTACAACAAAATTAATTATCTTTTTGCAGTTATTGACCGGAGGACCTTATTTAGCAACAAATCTGTACAAGAGATGTACGAAATCTCTTGTGAGGAATATAGGAATAGAGTTACTTTTTGCTTACCATCCACCAAAATAGGAGTTATTCATGCCAGAGAGAAGTGGTTTCATAATGAGTGTAAGAGAAGTAAGGAGTGGAAAGACAAATACTGGAATAGGTATGGGAGGAGAACAGTAATAAATGCTGGTAACTTGCAAAAGAGCAAGAAATCTTTATCAAAGTAAAAGAAGAGAGGCAGAGAGAAATAATAAAAGGGATATTACCAGGAAGGCTAAAGAAAATCCCAAGCTTTTCTAAAGCTTTGTTTGAGGAAACCTTAAGGTCAAAGAACAGGTTTTAAAGTTAAAGAGGACAAATGGAAACATCACTGAGACATATGAAGAGATCTGCGAAGAATTAAACAAGGAGTTTAAGTCAGTATTTACAAGAGAATATATTCCACCCCCTCAGATTGCAGAGATAAGAGATCATAGGCCGGTTTTAGAGAACATCATCTTTTCGGCTACAAAGCTTTGCAAAGCATTGATGGAATTAGGTGAGCATCAATATATGGGCCCTGATGACATATCCCCTTACATATTTAAGAAATGTTTTAACCCAATATCGATGGCGCTATGCATCATATTTGAATAGTTGCTGGAATCTGGGGAGATACCAAGATGCTGGAAATAAGCAACGTTGTACCTGTCTTCAAAAGGGAAGGAGGGATACAACTCTGAACAAAAAGTTTGCTTCCTTGACCAGCATAGCTTGCCAAGTCATGGAGAAACTACTGAAAAACTTATCTCTCTTCATTTGAAATCCTTCAACTTTTTGTCAGTGAGACAACATGGCTTCAGAGAAGGTAGATCAATGCTAAAAAAAAAAAAACTTTTTAGAATTTTGTGATGTGGTATGCCAGATCTTACAGGAAAAAGAGGGATGTGTGGTGTGCATATTCCTATATTTTCAAACAGCATTTAATATAGTCTCACAAAGGAGACTTGTTTAGAAGCTGCAAGTAATGGCAAAAATAGGAGCAAATGCCCTGGAGTGGATAAAAACTTACTTAGAAGGAGATGGAAGGGAACAGAGGGTTAGAATAAGGAAATCAGTGTCTGACTGGAGAAATATTAAAAGTGAGGCTCTAATGGTTCAGCTTTAGAGCCACTTTTGTTCCTTTTATACATAAATGACCTACCAAAGTTTGTATATTTATTTTTGAATGTGTTTGTACAAGATACAATGATTGTAAAGAGAGTAAGAGACGAGTACAATAGTAGAGAACTTCAGGAAGGCCTAAATAGTCTGCAAGAGTGGTCAAAAAATTGGCTAATGAAATTCAGTACTTCAGAATGCAGGGTGATGAGAATGGGTTCAAGTGCAAGGAGGCCCAAGCTTGGGTACTATATATATATATATATATATATATATATATATATATATATATATATATATATATATATATATATATATATATAATATATATACATCTAACACACACCATTTATAAAAAAAGAATATATATATATATATATATATATATATATATATATATATATATATATATATATATATATATATATATATATATATATATATATATATATATATATATATATATATATACATATATATATATATATTATATATATATATATATATATATATATATATATATATATATATATATATATATATATATATATATATATTACTAAAGACTGCAAGACACCATGCATCACATATCCCATATTGATAAGCCCTTCCACCATTGAGGCAAAGAGACATTTTCTCTAAGCCATGACCTTCTGCTCTTCTTAAATACTTACTGAGGCTGACTCTCCACCATATCCTCTGACATCACTTAGAGTGTAGGCCTGGTGAAATGTAAAAATAAAAATATTCATTAATAGGCCTATAACCTTCAATTTTATTTACAACCCTAATTACGGTGTTATATGGTCATGATGTGACCTTAACTTTGACTCTCAGTTATTGAATTAATTTTAATTTTAAATATTTCGGTAGACTGCAGATTCTAATAGGACCATAAAATGTATGACTGATAAATTTGCATGGTGATTGTATGATTACTTTTTTATTATTATTATTATCAGTAGTAGTAGTAGTAGTAGTAGTAGTAGTAGTAGTAGTAGTAGTAGTAGTAGTAGTAATAATAATAATAATAATAATAATAATAATAATAATAATAATAATAATAATAATAATAATAATAATAATATAAATAATAATAATAATAATAATAATAATAATAATAATAATAATAATAATAATAATAATAATAATAATAATAATAAGAAAAAGAAGAAGAAGAAGAAGAAGAAGAAGAAGAAGAAGAAGAAGCATAATAATAATAATAATAATAATAATAATAATAATAATAATAATAATAATAATAATAATAATAATAATAATAATAATAATAATAATAATAATAATAATAATTATGATGATTCCATTACACAGATAAATAGCTGTAAACCACTGATAAAATTAAGTCACACACACTTGTATCCTTGTGGTAAGATCTCTTTAAACAGGTGTTAACAGCAATACATCATGTCATTTGATGTAACCTTCATGATATAAACGCCATTACAAAATGCTAATTATGTGGGGAAATTACAATATTTATATGGAGAACTGGAATATTAGAGTGATTTTTATGATATGCTCCAGAAAATTAAGGGATGACAAAGATTAGCGATCCCCAGTACACTGAATAGCCCCGTATGTTTTTAGATTAAGTTAAGTTATGCTAGGCTATGTTAGGTTAATGCCTAACCTAACCAAACCTAAGAATGTACGGGGCTATTTAATTATACTAATCTGGTCCAAAATATGTATTTGCTCACGATTAGAGTAAGAGGAAATATGAAACGAGTCGTCTTTTCCAGAGGTTTCCTTTCTGTTGCTCGTATATTAGCTTGTCTTTTTTTCAAAAGCTTCCTTTCTCTTCCTAGCGTTTGAGACTGTCATTTTCAAAAGCTCCTTTACTGTTTCTTGTGTTTGAGACTGTCACTTTCAAAGGCTCCCTTTCTGTTCCTAGCGCTTGAGACTGTCATTTTCAAAGGCTCCCATTCTGCTCCTTGTGCTTGAGACTGTCACTTTCCAAGGCTCCCTTTCTGTTCCTAGCGTTTGAGACAGTCATTTTCAAAGGCTCCCATTCTGTTCCTTGTGCTCGAGACTAGTATGCAATGTCTCCCTTTCTGTTTCTTGCATTTGAAACTGTCATTTCGAAGGCTCCCTTTTTCTTTTTGTGTTTCTAATGTATGAGTGTGTCATTTTCAGTGGTTGCCGTTCTACTTTGTTTATGAATTTGTTATTTTTAAAGGCCTCCTCTCCTTTTCGTATGATTGAGTTTGTCATTTCTGAAAGCTTCATTTTAGTTTCTTGTGTATAAGTTTGTCATATTCAAAGGTTCTCTTTCAGTTTATTATTAATGTGCGTGTCATTTCCAAATCTCGCTCTTTCACTCTTTATTGTTCATGTATAAGTTTGTTACTTCTAAAGGCATCCTATCTCTGTCATGTATATGAATCTGTAATTTCAGAAATAAGTCCTCTCAGTGAGTTTCGTATAAGCGTAGCATTTCAAAAAGCTTCCATTCTTTTTCTTGTGTATGAGTATCTTTTTTCCCATTTGTTTCCTGTGTGTGTTATTTTTTTTTTCCAAAACCTTCCTTTCCTTTTCTTCTGTATAAGTGTTTCTTTTTTTCCCCAAACCTTACTTTTATTTTCTCTCTCGTGCGAGCATATTTTTTTTCCAAAACCACTTTATCTTTTTTTTTTTTAAGTCACTATCTTCTTCTTGTATATGAGTTTATTGCTTCCCAATATCCCTTTCCTTTTCATGTTATGAAGTTTGTTTTCAAAACTCTTACTTTTTGCTTGTTGTGTGTGTGTGTAATTACCTAATAGTAGTTACCTAATTGTGCTTACAAGAAATAGCCCAAAGCTCGTAACTTCCCCTCTCCTTATCGGTTCCATTTTCTACTTAGTGATACTTATCATACTAGTCCTTAAAACTACGGATTGAGTTAGCATTAACTACCTCCTCGCTTAGCGAATTCCAATTATCAACTACTCTTACACACAAAATATAAATATTTCCTTACATTCTGTGACCTCTAAGTCTAATGCCAGCCATACCAAAATATCGACCCCTATCCACTCTATCATAACCATGATGAAATTTAAAAACCATCACCATATCCCCCTTCAACCTTCTAGCTTCGAGTGATGGTAAGTCTAATTCCCTCAGACTCTCATCATGACTGAGACTGCGTATTTCTGGCACCAGTTTCGTAACATATCTTTGAACTTTTTCCAGCTTGACTACGTGCTTTTTCAAGTGCGGATTCCAAAAGGAGGCTGTGTATTCAAGTTTTGGTCTCACATAAGTTACATAAATATTTCTGAACATTTCCTTATCCATGTACGTGAAGGCTACCCTTACATTTGCTAAGAAAGCATATGCTGCCCTAACTATGCCATTTATATGCATTTCCGGTGACAAATCGGCTAGTATGTTTACTCCTAGATCTCTCTCATTCTCTGTCTCTTGAAGTTATACTCCTGCCACCGAGTAGCCAAGTTTGGGCCTTCTTGCACTTGTACCCATTCTCATTACCTTACATTTAGAAGTCTTGAATTTCATTAGCCACTTTTCAGACCACTCATGTAGACTATTTAGATCTTCCTGAAGTTCTCCACCATTGTTCTCGTTTCTTACTTTCTTCACAATCTTTGCATCATCTGCAAACATATCCATGAATAAATTTACAGACCTGTATTCATATACATCTCTTTATCTCCTGTCAATGTTCTTTAATTAGTATAATCTCTGTCAAAACTTCTACCGTTACAAGAACATTTGTTACAAATGTGGCCACCCTGCTGACTATTAAAGTCGAATGGCGTCTTGTATGACAAAATTAAACAAAATAGAAAGGTTTTTATTGCGTCCATTGTTACTAACTTTTAACAGCTGTCAACGGAAGGTCAGTGATATTTATTTACAGTATTTATTCCTTTATTTGTAATAACAATGATATGCCATCTATACCTATCTTCTTTTTCATACATACTCATTCTTGCTTGCCTATATTTTGGCAGGCATTTATACTTTTTCTTCTATTTTGACGATTCCAACATATGTCTCTCCTCTCCTTTGCCATTTTACATTTAATTACCTAATTGTCATTACCTAATAGTGCTTATGGGAAAGAGCCCAAAGCTCTTAACTTCCCGTCTCCTGATAGGTTCCATTTTGTACTCAGTGATACTTATCATACTTGTCCTTAAAACTATGGATTAAGTTAGTATTAACTATCTCCTCGTTTAGCCAATTCCAATTATCAACTACTCTTATGTTAAAAAAAAAAAGTATTTCCTTACATCCTGCAAAGAAGTTTTCTTACGAAGCTTCAAACTATGACCTCTAAGTCTAGTGCAAGCCATATCAATATATCGATCCCTATCCACTCTTTCATAACCATGAAAGAATTTAAAAACTGTCACCATATCCCCCCCTCAACCTTCTAGCTTCGAGTGATGGTAAGTCTAATTCTCTCCCACTCTCATCATAACTGAAATTGCGTATTTCTGGCAATAGTTTCGTGGCATGTCTTTGAACTGTTTCCAGCTTACCTACGTGCTTTTTCAAGTGCGAATTCCAGAAGAGAGTTGCATATTCAAGTTTTGGCCTCACATAGGTTACATAAATATTTCTGAACATTTCCTTGTCCATGTGCCTGAAGGCTACCCTTACATTTGCTAAGAAAGCATATGCTGCCCTTACTATGCCATTTATATGCATTTTTTGAGACAAATCGGCCAGGATGTTTACTCCTAGATCACTCTCAGTTTCTGTCTCTTAAAGTTCTTCTCCTGCCACCAAGTAGTCAAGCTTGAGCCTTCTTGCACTTGTACCCATTCTCATTACCTTACATTTTGAAGTATTGAATTTTATTAGCCACTTCTCTGACCATTCATGTAGACTATTTAGATCTTTCTGAAGTTCTCTGCCATTGTTTTCGTTTCTTACTTTTTTCACAATCTCTGAATCATCTGCAAACATATTCATGAATGAATTTACAGATTCTGGTAGGTCATTTACATATACAAGGAACAAAAATGGCCCTAAAACTGAAGCCTGTGGAGCCCCACTACTAACTGAGTGCCTTACTCTAACCTCTGTTCCCTTCCTTCTAAGTAAGCTTTTATTCATTCCAAGACATTTCCACCTATTCTCGCAATTGCTTGCAGCTTCCTTAATAAGTATCCAGTGTGGTACCGTGTCAAATGCTTTCTGGAAGTCTAGGAATATGCAATCTGCGCAGACCTCTCTTTCCTGTAAAATATGGCTTACTTGTGATTACCTAATTGTGCTTACGGGAAAGAGCCCAAAGCTCAAATCTTCCCGTCTCCTGATCGCTTCCATTTTATACTTAGTGATACTTATCATACCTGTCCTTAAAGCTATTGATTGAGATAGCGTTAACTACCTCCTCGCTTAGTGAATTCCAATTATCAACTACTCTTACACTGAAAAAGTATTTCCTTACATCCTGCAAAGAAGTTTTCTTACCAAGCTTCAAACTATGACCTCTAGTTCTAGAGCCTGCCATATCAAAATATCGATCCCTATCCTCTCTATCATAACCATGAAGGAATTTAAAGACTGTCACCATATCCCCCCCCCTCAATCTTCTAGCTTCGAGTGATGGTAAGTCTAATTCTCTCAGCCTCTCATCATAACTGTGATTACTCTGTGTGTGTGTGTGTGTGTGTATGTGTGTGTGTTTGTGTGTGTGTGTGTGTGTGTATGTGTGTGTGTGTGTGTGTTTGTAGTCCATTCACCTTTATATAACTTCGTAGTCTATTCACCCTTATATAACTTTCTTGCAATTTATTTGTATTATAATTTACGTGCAAATGCGTGTGTTTGAATTCCCCCCTCCCCACATATTTACATTGCTTATTTACAGTGAATGCATATCACTAATGTTTTTTTTTTCTTTTAGCTTTTCTATTATCTAAATTATTTTCCTTCAATATTACATTTATTTTTTTTTATTTTCTTCAACTATTCCTAGAAATTACTTGGAAGATATTTGTTTCATTGAAATTATGTGTGTATGTTTATTTCATGTTTTCATCAATTCCTATCGGGATATTTGTATTATTTTAAAGTAATAGTGTCTGTTTGAACATAAATTTATTCGTCTGTTGTTATGGATACTTTTCAGTATATATGTCATATATCAATGTGATTACCTAATTGTGTTTACGGGAAAGAGCCCAAAGCTCGTATCTTCCCGTCTCCTGATCGGTTCCATTTTAGACTTAGTGATACTTATCATACCTGTCCTTAAAACTATGGATTGAGATAGCATTAACTACCTCCTCGCTTGTGTCTGTGTATGTATGTATGTGCTTTTAGTCCGTGCTATAATTCTTGTGGCTTTCTTTTGCTATATCTGTATAAATTTTGAAGTTCCTTTGTGTGTGTGCATTGTAAGCTAATTTGTTTATTATTGCATTTCATAGTTATTGACATTTTTCTCCCAATTCAGCCTCTTCAATTATAAGAAGTTTTGCATTCACTGAGACCAACAAAATCTCTAAATCATCTCAGCTTTTCCTTGTAACATTGGAAAAACTATCAGCGTTATATGCCATGTCTTCGTTTTCTCTCTGTGTTCACAACTTGTATGTGTATTTACCTGAAGCAGAGCAGGAGCGAGTACCAGATGCAGAAGCAACAACACCATCCCTGAGGGAAGGCAGGAAGACGCCATGAGAGACGACTAACCCGTTGCCTCTCTCGTTCAACACTCCGGGAAGACTGAAGACCGTTCTTAACAGGTACGAGTCAAGTTCTCAACTTCATAATTTAGGCTCCTCATACTACCTTACAAGAGGGTGGGAACATGTGAGGCAGAGAATATCAAAATATGCAAATAAATAGGTGAACATTTACCCCCATTCGAGAAAGCTTATATAAAAAAATAAATGAGAAAGAAATGGGTGGGCAAGAAATTATAGGATGATATAAGCGAATAGTGGAATTTGCGGATAATTGTTGTTATTAGACTTTATATATATAGTGCCCCTCCTCCCTCCCTCTGAAAATGGATAATTAATTCCGCATTAACTTTCCTCTTCTGCATTCATTAACCTCTTACACACACCTTAAGTTGGTATGATTGATATGATTTTGCGTACCTACTCATTACTGTCAATGAAGATATATATATATATATATATATATATATATATATATATATATATATATATATATATATATATATATATATATACATATATATATATATATATATATATATATATATATATATATATATATACATATATATATATATATATATATATATATATATATATATATATATATATATATAAGAGAGAGAGAGAGAGAGAGAGAGAGAGAGAGAGAGAGAGAGAGAGAGAGAGAGAGAGAGAGAGAGAGAGAGAGAGAGTTGGTCCAGTTTTCGCACTTATATCAGTAGTTGTAATTTAAGACAAAACGTGTGCTTGAATATCATATATATATATATATATATATATATATATATATATATATATATATATATATATATATATATATATATATATATATATATGTATATATATATATATATGAATCATTTTTTTACCCCGACCGGGACTCGAACCTAGGACTTATGATTACTAAGTCAAGGCGCTACCACTACACCACAGAAGGTTAAAAGGAATCCAACCTTATAGCTTATATCTGCTATACTTAGGAATGAACGCATTCTAACTGAATGCCACTATGTTCATATTACAGATTCCCCAACCTCACTCGTGGCTTCATTTTAGCATTTAATTCAATTCCCAATCTCATTCGGGCCATGAAATTATCAAATAAGCACATTACATATGTGAAAACATGAATCATTTTTTTTACCCCGACCGGGACTCGAACCTAGGACTTATGATTACTAAGTCAAGGCGCTACCACTACACCACAGAAGGTTAAAAGGAATCCAACCTTATAGCTTATATCTGCTATACTTAGGAATGAACGCATTCTAACTGAATGCCACTATGTTCATATTACAGATTCCCCAACCTCACTCGTGGCTTCATTTTAGCATTTAATTCAATTCCCAATCTCATTCGGGCCATGAAATTATCAAATAAGCACATTACATATGTGAAAACATGAATCATTTTTTTACCCCGACCGGGACACGAACATAGGACTTATGATGACTAAGTCAAGGCGCTACCACTACACCACAGACGGTTAAAAGGAATCTAACCTTATAGCTTATATCTGCTATACTTAGGAATGAACGCATTCTAACTGAATGCCACTATGTTCATATTATAGATTCCCCAACCTCACTCGTGGCTTCATTCATGAATATGTTTGCAGATGATGCAAAGATTGTGAAGAAAGTAAAAAACGAGAACAATGGTAGAGAACTTCAGGAGGATCTAAATAATCTGCATGAGTGGTCGGAAAAGTGGCTAATGAAATTCAATACTTCAAAATGTAAGGTAATAAGAATGGGTACAAGTGCAAGAAGGCCCAAGCTTGACTACTCGGTGGCTGGAGTACAACTTCAAGAGACAGAAAATGAGAGAGATCTAGGAGTAAACATACTGGCAGATTTGTCTCCAGAAATACAACTAAATGGCATAGTAAGGGCAGCATATGCATTCTTATCAAATGTAAGGGTAGCCTTCAGGCACATGGACAAGGAAATGTTCAGAAATATTTATGTAACCTATGTGAGGCCAAAACTCGAATATGCAGCCCCCTTTTGGAATCCGCACTTGAAAAAGCACATAGCTAAGCTTGAAAAAGTTCAAAGACATGCCACGAAACTGGTGCCAGAAATACGCAATCTCAGTTATGATGAGAGGCTGAGGGAATTAGACTTACCATCACTCGAAGCTAGAAGAGTGAGGGGGGATATGGTGACAGTCTTTAAATTCCTTCATGGTTATGATAGAGTGGATAGGGATCGATATTTTGATATGGCTGGCTCTAGAACTAGAGGTCGTAGTTTGAAGCTTGGTAAGAAATCTTCTTTGCAGGATGTAAGGAAATACTTTTTCAGTGTAAGAGTAGTTGATAATTGGAATTGGCTAAGCGAGGAGGTAGTTAATGCTATCTTAATCCATAGTTTTAAGGACAGGTATGATAAGTATCACTAAGTATAAAATGGAACCGGTCAGGAGACGGGAAGATACGAACTTTGGGCTCTTTCCCGTAAACACAATTAGGTAATCACAATTAGGTAATCACACACACACACACACACACACACACACACACACTACATACATACATATATATATATATATATATATATATATATATATATATATATATATATATATATATATATATATATATATATATATATATATATATATATATATATATATATATATATATATATATATATATATATATATATATATATATATATA
>JAXCGZ010005697.1:107500-110000 GCA_037179515.1 Halocaridina rubra | reverse complement strand
CCTAGCACGCTCGCTTGCTTCCCTCACATCCATCCTCCTATCATTCAGGGCTCTCCTTACTCCATCCATCCATCCAAACCTAGGCCTCCCTCTAGCATTTCTCCCATCAACTCTCGCATTCATCACCTTTTTCAGCAGCCTTTCATCATCCATCCTTTCCACATGGCCAAACCATCTCAGAACATTCATATCTACTCTGGCTGCAATTTCTCTCCTCACACCTGTTCTTGCTCTCACCACTTCATTCCTAACCCTATCCAATCGAGATACACCAATCATACTCCTCAGGCATTTCATCTCAAACACATTTAGTTTCCATCTCTCACTTACTTTCATACCCCATAACTCTGATCCATACATCACAGTTGGCACAACCACTTTCTCATACAAAACTTTCTTAACATTCATTTCCAACCCTCTATTCTTCATCACTCCTTTCAATGCACCCAACATTTTACATCCTTCATTCACTCTGTGACACACATCTGCTTCCACTCCACCATTTGCAGCTATAACTGAGCCTAAATACTTAAACTGATTAACCTCCTCAAGTGTCTCTCCATTCAACATAACATTCAATCCAGCGCCATCCTCATTTCTTGTACACCTCATAACCTTACTCTTTCCCACATTCACTTGCAGATTCCTTCTCTCACACACCATTCCAAATTCTGACACTAACTGACACAGCTTTTCCTCTGAATCTGCCACCACCACAGTATCATCTGCAAACAGCAACTGATTCAGCTCCCACTCGTTATCATCACCATCTACCATTCTCAAACCTCGACCACGCTCTCGCTCATTCACCTCTCTTACAACTCCATCAATATACAAATTTAATAGCCATGGTGACATCACACATCCCTCTCTCAGTCCCACACTCACTGGAAACCACTCACTCACTTCATTCCCTACCCTAACACAAGCTCTACTACCCTCATACAAACTCTTCACTGCATGCAACAATTTACCATTGATTCCATATAATCTCAAAACATTCCACATAGCCTCTCTATCAACTCTATCATATGCTTTCTCCAGATCCAAAAATGCAAAATACGCATCCTTACCCTTTGCTAAATATTTCTCACATAACTGCCTAACTATAAAAATCTGATCTATACAACCTCTACCTCTCCTAAAACCACTCTGCACTTCCACGATCACATATTCTGTCTTATCCCTAATCCTATTAACCAGTATCCTACCATACACTTTTCCTACCACACTCAACAAACTTATACCCCTAAAATTACTGCATTCATACATATCTCCCTTACCTTTGTATAGGGGCACTATACAGGCAATCACCCAATCCACTGGCACCAATGACAACATAAAGCATATATTAAACACTCTCACTAACCATTCCAATGCAGTCACACCCCCTTCTTTCAACATCTCCGCTCTCACACCATCCATTCCAGGTGCTTTACCTGCTTTCGCTTCATACAATGCCCTTTTCACCTCCTCTCTTGTAATCTCTCTCTCATTTTCATCTCCCATTACTGGCCCTTGAACCCCTCCCACTGCCACTATAGCTGCCTCTCTATCTTCCTCAACATTCAGCAAGCACTCAAAATATTCTGCCCATATTTTCCTTGCATCCTTCCCTCTTAACATCTGTCCATTCACATCTTTCACTGTCTCTTCCATCCTCGATCCACCCTCAAAAGCCCTCTTTTACTCTTCCACCTTCATTTTCATCCCTTCATTCCACCACTCGCTGCCCCTCCTCATGCCACCTCCAACAAACCTCTTTCCACACACACCACTTGCATGTCCCACAAAATATTCTTTCGTCAACCCCCATTCCTCCTCTAACTCCCCAACTTCTCTTTTTTTCACCCTGTCATATGCCACTCTCAACCTGTCCTGATATTCCTGTCTCTTCTCTAGCTTTTTCAACTCTTCCACCTTCACTATTTCCCTTCTACATCCCCCCACACTATTTCCCCACTCTTTTGCTACTACCACTTTTGCTTCAACCAAAAAATTATCAGACATCCCAGCAGCCACACCCCTGAATGCATGCACATCTTTCACTCTACCAATCATGCTCTTTGCTACCAACACATAATCCATCAATGTTCTTTCTTTCACTCTTCCATTTGCCACTCTCATCCATGTATACTTATTTATTAACTTCTTCTTAAATAAACTATTACCTATCACCAACTCTTGCTCCACACACATATCTAACAGTCTCTCGCCACTCTCATACCCACCTGGTACCCCGTACTTTCCTACAACACCTTCTATCTCTCCATCACCCACTCTGGCATTCAAGTCACCCAACACAACTACATAGTTCCTTCTACTCAGACCATCCACATATCTAGTTAACTCATTCCAGATTTCATCCCGCTCTTCCTCACTTCTCTCACTTCCTGGCCCATGCGCACTAACAAAAGCCCAACATTCCCTTCCTATCCTAGCCCTCACCCACATCAGCCTAGATGACACTTCTTTCCATTCCACTACCTGATTTACCATC
>JAXCGZ010005697.1:60000-97500 GCA_037179515.1 Halocaridina rubra | reverse complement strand
CACACACACCCCGAACTTTGGGCTCTTTCCCGTAAACACAATTAGGTAATCACAATTAGGTAATCTCACACACACACACACACACACACACACACACATATATATATATATATATATATATATATATATATATATATATATATATATATATATATATATATATATATATATATATATATATATATACATATATATATATATATATATATATATATATATATATATATATATATATATATATATATATATATATGCATATATATACATATATATATATATTATATATATATATATATATATATATATATATATATATATATATATATATATATATATATATATATAGAAGGAACTATGTAGTTGTGTTGGGTGACTTGAATGCCAGAGTGGGTGATGGAGAGGTAGAAGGTTTTGTAGAAAAGTATGGGGTACTAGGTGGGAATGAGAGTGGCGAGAGACTGTTAGAGATGTGTGTGGAGCAAGAGTTGGTGATAGGTAATAGATTTTTCAAAAAGAAGTTCATTGATAAGTATACATGGATGAGGGTGGCAAATGGAAGAGTGAAAGAAAGAGCACTGATGGATTATGTGTTGGTAGCAAAGAGCATGATTGGTAGAGTGAAAGATGTGCATGCATTTAGGGGTGTGGCTGCTGGGATGTCTTATCAGTTTTTGGTTGAAGCAAAAGTGGTAGTAGCAAAAGAGTGGGGAAATTGAGTGAGGGGATGTAGAAGGGAAATAGTGAAGGTGGAAGATTTGAAAAAGCTAGAGAAGAGACAGGAATATCAGGACAGGTCGAAAGTGGCATATGACAAGGTGAAAGAAAGAGAAGTTGGTGAGTTAGAGGAGGAATGGGGGTTGATGAAAGAATGTTTTGTAGGACATGCAAGTGATGTGTGTGGAAAGAGGTTTGTTGGAGGTGGCATGAGGAGGGGCAGCGAGTGGTGAATGAAGGGGTTAAAATGAAGGTGGAAGAGAAAAAGAGGGCTTTTGAGGAATGGCTGCAGTGTAATAGTATGGAGAAATATGAAAGATATAGGGAGATAAATGTGGAAACCAAGCAGAAGGTAGAGGAAGAGAAGAGGTTGGCAAATGTTAGGTGGGGACAGAATTTTAGTAGGTCATATGAGGAGAATAAAAAGAAGTTTTGGAAAGAAGTGAAGAGAGTAAGGAAGGGTGGATCGAGGATGGAAGAGACAGTGAAAGATGTGATTGGACAGATTTTAAGAGGGAACAATGCAAGGAAAAGATGGGCAGAATATTCTGAGTGCTTACTGAATGTTGAGGAAGATAGAGAGGCAGCTATTATGGCAGTGAGGGGTGTTAAGTGCCAGTAATGGGAGATGAAAATGAGAGAGAGATTACAAGAGAGGATGTGAAAAGAGCATTGTATGAAGTGAAAGCAGGTAAAGCATATGGAATGGATGGTGCGAGAGCGGAGATGCTGAAAGAAGGGGGTGTGACTGCACTGGAATGGTTAGTGAGAGTGCTTAATACATGCTTTATGTTGTCAATGGTGCCAGTGGAATGGGTGATTGCTTGTATAGTGCCCCTATACAAAGGTAAGGGAGATGTGTATGAATACAGTAATTTTAGGGGTATAAGTTTGTTGAGTGTGGGAGGAAAAGTGTATGGTACGATACTGGTTAATAGGATTAGGGATAAGACAGAAAATGTGATCGTGGAAGTGCAGAGTGGTTTTAGGAGAGGTAGAGGTTGTATAGATCAGATTTTTATAGTTAGGCAGGTATGCGAGAAATATTTAGCAAAGGGTAAAGAAGTGTATTTTGCATTTTTGGATCTGGAGAAAGCGTATGATAGAGCTGATAGAGAGGCAATGTGGAATGTTTTGAGATTATATGGAATTAATGGTAAATTGTTGTATGCAGTGAAGAGTTTGTATGAGGGCAGTAGAGCTTGTGTTAGGGTAGGGAATGAAGCGAGTGAGTGGTTTCCAGTTGGTGTGGGACTGAGACAGGGATGTGTGATGTCACCATAGCTATTCAATATGTATACTGATGGAGTTGTAAGAGAGGTGAATGAGCGAGTGAGTGGTCGAGGTTTGAAAATGGTAGATGGTGATGATAACGAGTGGGAGCTGAATCAGTTGCTGTTTGCTGATGATACTGTGGTGGTGGCATATTCAGAGGAGAAGCTGTGTCAGTTATTGTCAGAATTTGGAATGGTGTGTGAGAGAAGGAGGTTGCGAGTGAATGTGGGAAAGAGTAAGGTTATGAGGTGTACAAGAAATGAGGATGGTGCTGGATTGAATGCTATGTTGAATGTAGAGACACTTGAGGAAGTTGATCAGTTTAAGTATTTAGGCTCGGTTATAGCTGCAAATGGTGGAGTGGAAGCAGATGTGTGTCAAAGAGTGAATGAAGGATGTAAAGTGTTGGGTGCATTGAAAGGAGTGATAAAGAATAGAGGGTTGGAAATGAATGTTAAGCAGGAATTAGGTGATGCCTTGCTTTTCCTTTCATCATCATCATCATTATTATTATAATTATTATAATCGTCATTATTATTATTATTATTATTATTATTATTATTATTATTATTATTATTATTATTATTATTATTATTATTATTATTATTATTATTATTATTATTATTAAGCATTTTCACTAAAAAAAAAAAAACAATTTATGAGTTGAAATGAAATTTCAATATATATATATATATATATATATATATATATATATATATATATATATATATATATATATATATATATATATATATATATATATATATATAAACACCTTTTGTATAAACAGTCACATCGTACACTTTGTCAAATAGGGATGAGGTGATCTCCATCATATTTCTTTAGTTAACGAATTTCGACGCCTTTGATTGCCATAATTAACTATAAAAATCGTAGTAGTTGAATTAATTATGAAAATCACAGTTCCTTTACAGCATTGTTGGTACTAGCTTTCTGGCTAGTACAGTGGTAACGCGCTGGCCTCGCATTCGCGATGTCAACAGATCGGTTCCCGTTCAGGACCGAGAGTTTAAGCTGTATACTGGGAAGGTCACTGTTGTGGCTGAACACCACAGTGGAGGGGTTGGGGTTTGCACCGGCTAACGCCCGCAGAGCAGGGGCGATGCCTCTGATAGGAGGGCTAAACCCGCAAACTTTAACTTTAACTTTTAAATAAATATTAAAGTCATCTCATATATGGAATACTAATTAAGACTTCAAACATATAAATAAATAATTTCAGTTATGAGAAAAAGTTGAGGGAGCTAGATTCACCATCACTTGAAACTAGAAGGAAGAGGGGGGATATGGTAATGGTTTTTATATTCCTCCATGGATCCCAGAATGGATTTGGAGAGATACTTTAATATGGATGGCTCTAGAACTATAGATCATAGTTTGAGGTTTCGTAAACAAATATATTTGCTGGATATAAGGAAGTACGTTATCAGTTAAAAACTGTTGATAATTGGAATTTTCATATTGAATAAACGGTAATTGCTGAACGTATTCATTGTTTTAGTTACCGATTTGATAGGTGTTAGTGAGTAAATCAATGAAACCGTATAAGAGACGTGTTCTTTCCAATGAACGCAATTAGATAAACATGACCTGCAGGTAAATGAACGCACACAAACACTCTTCTTACAAGAAAGAGAGGGCTGGGTAGATTGCATATTCTTAGATTTTCAGAAGGTTTTTTATATAAGTCCACGAGGGGGACTGATTAAGAAAATGCGATTAATGGTACAACGAGGTAAAGATATTTTGGAGAAGAGAAGAACTTATTTATAATGGAGTAGAGAGTCAGAGTAAGATATAATGTATCTAACAGGAAAAAGTTTTAGGGTTAATTCTGTTTCTTGTCCTGCATGTGTAAAAGGTCTGCCAACGTCTGCAAATGCAGTTTCATTTATGTTTGCATACTATGCAAAAGCTGTGAATGTACAGGACGGTAATAACACATCCAACAAATCAGAAGTCTTTTACTTAAGCTAGGCATATAATAATATCTCTTAAACAGCACTTACTCCCGGGAACTGGCGACTCTAACACATCTGGCGGTATTGTACTTCAGTGTTATTGAGGACGATTAACATGCACATAGCATAGCTGCACCAGTGTATATGTGTGTGTATGAATATTGTAAAATGAAGGCACAAGCTTTACTCACTTGGATCCTATACATTCAGTAGCTCAATGATTTGGCACGTTCGTAGTCACTGTCGCCACATGAAACTACCTACAAAAACAACCACAACACCATTCCCAATCGGGAATCTCATGCGCCATTGTACTCAATCGTAAAGTACCTTACCTAACATACAGTATACTGTTTACATATCTACACATCCTTCCTTCTTCAAAGCAAAATTAAGTCTATGTTCCATCCTTGAAGGCTAACAAAAGAAAAGAAAGAAAGAAAAAATAAAACCACAAAAAGTAAACTTATTACAAATCAAGCCAGGAAGGTGGCTTGCTTACCTGACCTAGTAATAATATACTGGGGTTCCCAATAATTCTCCCTCTCCTGCCTCGTCCCTTCCTCCTTGACTAAAGGATCACTCTCCTGGGCAGGTGTAGGAAGTGGTGATTGCTCTGACATACCCACCACTGTGGCAAGTCTACTATGCCAGTCAGAGCTAATATCAAAACCCATAGGTAAAAACTTGATGTGTCTTCTCTTTCTTACCATGTAACATCTACTCCCAATTTGTGGAATTTCTTTCCCATTTATTTACTCCATCAGATTTCAGGAGAACTGGTGATGCCACTCCTACTAGAAGCAATGCCATGGCTCCATGATGTCTGTCATAACTATGGGCAATGCAGTCTTCATTCTAGCATCACTTTCAGCCACTTTCTGCAAATCTGGCCATCGAGGAATCAACTTGAACTTGATCATAGGTAGCCTTGTCCTAATCTGCCTATTCATCAACAATTTAGCTGGAAAACATTCTGTAGTATCCAGTGGAGAAGCCCTGTGTGTCATCAATGCCAAAAGCACATAATCTTGGAATAATAGTCTCTTGGCAGTCTGCACTGCCCTCTCGGTACATTCATTCTCTTGGGGGAAATGAGGATTTTAAGTACAATGCTGAAACCCATAATCTAATGCAAACTGCCGGAAAACTGTGGACCCAAACTGCAGCCCATTGTCCAGCACCATCACCTCCAGGATACCAAACTTGGCAAATATAGTTTTCAGCTTCCCTATAACAAATGATGATGTAGACTCATTTACATACACTATCTCAAGCCATCTACTGTAATAGTCTACTACTATTAAATATTCCTTCCCTTTCTAAGAACAAAGATCAGCTCCTATTTTCAACCAGGACCTTCCAGGCAACACCGTTGGCTTGAGATATTCTGCCCTTTGTTGCCGACTATTCCGTGGACAAAATGAGCAATTATCAATCCACCATTTCAAATCTGGACCCAGATTAGGCTACCATACTGAATCCTGAGCTCTTTTCCTACATTTATTCAGGCATAAATGTCCCTCTGAGAAAATCCTCTGCAACATTTCCTTATGCAGAGATTCTGGAATTATTTTCCCTATCATTATACAGCAACAAACCTCCCTCCAACACACTTAGATAACCCCTGGCTGCCCAGCACTTACACAAACCTGCATCATTACCGGCAGACTTAGGCCAACCCTCTAATACAAAGCTGATTACTAAACGTAAGTCCTTGTCCTTGGCTTGTTCTCCCTTTATCCTCTGTAACTGGTTGCTGGTCACTGGCAAATTTCCTACTATGCCACCTACAAAACCTTCCACTTCTGCTTCCAATGAAACTTCCATCTGATCACTATTCTCACCCAGAGCCTGTGACAGGACATCTGCCACTGACATGAATTTTCCTGGCATATACTCAGTCACCAATGAAAATCTTGCCAATTTAATTGGCATCCATTGGCATCTAACTTGCCCCAAATGCAACTCCCTGGATTTAATAGTAGTATCAATGGTTTATGGTCAGTCTCCAAAGTAAAAGAGACTACTATTAGAAATTGCTGAAACTTTTCATACGCCCACATGGCTGCGAGGCACTCTTTCTCAATTTGTGCCCACTTTTGTTCTGTATCGGAGAGCAATCTTGAACAAAATGCTACAAGCCTCGATGCATTACTGTATATCTGCGTTAACGCTCCTCCTAATTTGCATGAGGTAGCATGTGCAGAAACCTTGAGAGGTTTACTGGAATCAAAATAACATACAACCAGAGCTGAAGTCAAAATTTTCTTCAAGGCCTGAAATGCCTTTTCTTAGTCTTGTTCCCAAACCCAAGCATTCTATGTAGACAACAGGAGGGTAAGCGGTTGAACGATGTCTTGCAACCCTGACAGGAATCCAGCCATATAATTGACCATATCCAATAGTCTTCTTAACTCTTGTATATCTGAAGGTCTATCCATGTTTAAAATTGCCTTTACCTTCTCTGGTCCTTCCGCACTAATGATGTGCCCCAGAAATTCTATTTGTTTTTGCTTAAACAGACACTTCCCTTCATTCAATTTCAATCCTGACCTCTTAATTACATCTAGAACATTTCTTAAATTTTTATCATGCTCCTCTTTTGAACCTCCAAATACCACTATGTCATCCAAAAAGCATTCCACTCCCAGTAACATGTCTAACAATTCTGTCATTTTCTGCTGGAATAACTCTGGGGCAACACAAATACCCATCGTTAACCTCTTAAATCTGTACCTACCCGTGGGGGTTATAAATGTAATGAAATCTCTGGATGCCTCATCTAACGGTATCTAATAAAACCCGGTTTCGCATGTAATTTAGAAAAATAAGCATCCCCTCTGAATTTACTAGCAACATCATCAAATGTGGGAATTTAAAAAAATCTCTCTCTTCAAGTACTTATTAAGCTGTCTGTAGTCCACACACAATCTATCTTCCAAAGGCACTGCCTTAGATTTCACCACTGGTACCATAAGACTGACCCATTCTGTAGGGTCGGTTACCTTCTCAATGACGTCAGATTTCTCAAGATTGCTTAGATTATCTTTAACAGGACATACCAATGGTATAGCCACTGACCTAGCACATCTTACTCTGAATGGAACGGCCTCCTGTCTTAAACATAAACTTACTGGCTCGGTCTTCCACCTCCCAAATCCAAAAAATTATTTTTCCACCTCGATGCTGCCAATAAAAATTTATATTTGCAACTCCTACTGAGCAAATTGTCTGATTTGCTCTTTGGGCTGAACACATACATTCTGCCATACAACTTCTTACCCTTATACTCTACTAGGGTACAAAACACCATTATAACGTCCACTTGACCTGCAGGAGAGCACAATTTCCTGTCTGCTTTTTTCAAAACTTAAAGTTCCAAAATGGCTCTTATTCTCTAATAGGTGCTATAATTTATAATGGTTACATCAGCACCTGTATCCACCTTAAAGCCTGGCCCCCCAACCTTCGTGCGACTCTTAGCAGTTCTGACCCTGACATCACAACCCCAGCCAATTCTCCCAAAAATGCTTGAGCACACTCTAGCTCTTCTCCTTCAAAAGTGGATCTAATTGATAACTCTTACCCACTGCATCCACCTTACTATCAGTCCCTTTACACATTACTGCAAAACGATTTCGCCTATGACATTTATTACATGTCTTCCCATAATGCCGGGCATATATGAGGTAAATGGGACCACTCACAAAGTTTACACTTATTTTCTATGGTCCTAATTGCTTCCTTCTTACCTCTTAAGATTTTCACCTCATCAACGCTCTACCTTTGCTCTCTTTTTTTCTGCCCTTATGGACATCATTATACGTCTGAGCATGCTCGACAATGTCATCTAAATTCAAGACCCTATCTTTTGAATAATACAATAGCTCTATCTTCTCCGCTAGATCCTCAATCAGGATTCCAGCAACAAACTTATCCCGTATGCTTTCCTTTCTATTAGTAAAATCACAGTACTCAGACGCTGAATACAAAGCACGTAGGTAGACTTCAGTATCCTCATGTGGTTGCTGCGTGAGCCAATAAAACACCCAATGAAACCTTAACACATTCTTCAGTGGCAAAATATATTTTTTATATTTCTCTATTACCATTTTGTAGTCTTTGGCCTCCTCTGTTGACAAATTAAAAGTTTCATAACCTCCTCTGACTCCGGACCCATACAATATTCAAGGCTAGCCACCTGAAATTCTCTAGGTTTACTATTCAATTCCGTCAACAGTCGTAAGGTTTCATATTGGGTTATAAACCTATTCCAATTCAGGTCAGCAAAATTTAATTGCTGAGGAGGCTTATACTGTGCCATGATGAGCAAAAAAAAATATAGTCCTAAGCTAACTTATACAATAAACAGTTAGCAATAGCCTAGGCCTAATATCAATCCCTAGTCTTTCCACTAGGCCCTAAGCCTAACCTAGCCTAAGCTTTACCTCATGGAACCAGCCCCAGGAAATTCCTTCAGTCCTCACTCGGGCACCATGTGCAGGACAGTAATAACACACCCTACAAATTAGAAGTCTATTACCAATGCTAGGTTTAAACAGCACTTAGTCCTGGGAACTGGCGACTCTAACACATCCGGCAGTATTATAATTCAGTGCTACTGAGTTTGAATAACATGCACATAGTATAGCTGCACCAGTGTATATGTGTGTGTATGAATGTTGTAAAGTGAAGGCACAAGCTATACTCAATCGGATCTAATACATTCAGTAGCTCAATTATTTGGCACTTTCGTAGTCACCGCCACCACACGAAACCAACCTACAACAACAACCACAACACCAGCCTCAATCGGGAGTTCTCCCATGCCATCATACTCAACCGAAAAGTATCGGACCTAACATACTGTATACTATTTACATATCTACACAGTGAAGAGAGTAAAAGACGAAAATGTTTGGAAAATTTAGGATGGCCTTATTAGTCTGCATGGGTAGTGTGGTAAGTGGTTAACGATACAGTACTTTAAAAAGTCAAGTAATGAGAATGAGTGAGGGTGCATGGAGTCATGGTAGTAGTATTAGCAGGAGAGGAACTTTGTGTATATGAGAGTAAAAGAGATCTATGGGTAAGTGTATTGGCAGATTTGTTTCCAGCTGTGCATATAAATGGTTTAAATAGGGCAGCCAATATTTCATAGCGTATGTAAGGGTGCCCTTCATGCAAATGGACAAAGAAGTTTTACGCTAATAAACCTGAATCTATACACTGGAAGCAAGCTAAATGAACTTTGTTTTTAACTGATTGTTGTTTACCGGGTCACAACTAGTCCCCATTCGAATGGGAGTGGACACACACGTTGGGACTAGGGAATTAAGTTTGGATGCCCTTGTTAACTCCCCGAGCTGGGCTCGATCTCTCGTCTGTCGCTTTCCGACTCATGCACTTTACCCCTGAGGATCTGCTGTGAATTCAAAGGCAATCTGAACTAAGAAAACGAAATCCCACTCCTGGGGGAGCAAACCAGCTCAACTCTGTCCTGGTTCACTCCCTGATCTTTAGAGAGAGTTTTTGTCATGATGTGCATCCGCCCATAAAACTTAGAGCCAAATCCAATAGGAGTAGCGAAAAGGCTAATTAAAAACTGCGACTAGTGTGAACATGGGACAGCTCCCGTAGAAGAAGAAGAAGAAGAAGAAGGAGGGGGAGGAGGAGGAGGAGGTGGAGGAGGAGGAGAGTACTATAATAAGTATTAGTTTTAACATAATTAACATAAGTAGTAATTACTCTATGATAAATTATACTAATAGATAAAAAATTGATCTTTTATTTATTGACAGTAATTATGGTGTGTATTATCTAAGCAGATACGACTTACCCAGGTGAGAAAGTCCTCTCTTTCAATTCTTCCTCTTCTCTTCCTCCTCCTTCTCCTCCATCATCTCCTCCATCATCTTCTTCTTTTTCTTATAATAATAATAATAATAATAATAATAATAATAATAATAATAATAATAATAATAATAATAATAATAATAATAATAATAATAATATTAATCGTAATAATCACTATTATTATCATTATTATTATTTATTATTATTATTATTATTATTATTATTATTATTATTATTATTATTATTCACCTGGAAGTCTATTTAGTAACCACTTTGTTTGGTGCAGAGGAACAGGGCTTGCACCACTTAATGTGTCACAATTAATCCTCATTCAAATGGGAGTGGATATAGATATTTTGCCGGTGGGGGATTGAGGCTGGATGCCCTTCCCAATTACCTACAGTGAGATTGGATCCTTGTAAGCCATTACCCGATTCGTGCACACTACCACTGAGTTGCCACAGCTCCCAGATGGACATGGCTTAGTGGTGAAAAAAAAAAATTAAAAACTTAAGGTTGGCCTGGAGTTCCGAGCTACTCATCTGCAGTTTCTTAATAAAAATATTGCATTGTCAGCAAGGTGTAAGTACATTAATACATAACCTGTTTTAATGTATTAAGACATATTTTGAACAATACATCTGCAATCTGTGAATGCAAAATACTGCACATTCAGCAGGATGTAAATATTATGTAATTCGTTTTAATGGATTGCACATCCTTTTAGCGTTGCCTTGACCTACAAGTGATGTGGCAATGATGCTGCCAAATTGATTATCTCATATGAATAATCATACCCTGAAAAGCTGAAATATCTATCATTCTGTAATGTAGATAGGGTCTACACTTGTAGAGTATGTTCTTTTTATTCGGTATATAGTTAACATAGAGTGATAAATATTCTTAATGAAAGGAAACAGGTTGGTCAAATGTCACCTCGCTAGGGAGATGAAGACTATATGATCAACTCTTTCCTAGCCAAGAATGAAAGAAAATGTTCTGGAGATGAAATAAAGTTGTCACCACTTTTATTACCGAGTTGAAGCAATGCTTTGACGCAGAAAAGACTTTCATCTTTTCTTTAATCAAAAGCATATCTAATTTTGAAAATTATAGAGAGAAAAATGCTTGCTTCATATCTTTCATTGACAAGAGCTGAACTAATGTTCAAAGAAAGAAGACAAATAGTTCACCTGTTTATAACCCAGAATTCAACATATGTTGTGTTGCTAAAGACAAAATTTTTTACCTATTTTTTAACCAAGAGTTGAACTAATATTCTGAGAATGAAAATAACCTGCAGTATTCATTAAATAATGCTTAATGTTTTGCAGCTGAAGAAAAAAAATCTGTCCCTTTTTTGTAGCCAATAATGGAATGATGTTTTGACACTTTCTGAATGACTGCATTCACTTCCTTGACCCCCCTAAGATAAATTAGATGTCTTGCAGCTTGCAAAAGGTTAATCTTCCTTCACCTCATGAAGTGGCTTTATGTCTCTTATACTCAATACTCCCCTACCAAGAGGCAACATGGGTCACCAGCAGTATTCTTAATAAAAGTGGGCAGTTGGGAACTGATGTGAGGCATGACTACTGGGTGAAAGTAGCCGAACAGTTTGCAGATATACAGGTTAACATCAAGTAATTAGCCACGGGATATTGGGACCATGAATAACTTGCCGAGGACTATCTTGCCAGAGAAGACAAAATTGCTGAGGACCAAACTGGCAAAGAAGAAAAACTTCTCGAGTACCAAACTGCTGGATAAAATAATTATCCTTAGCCCTAGAGGGTAAGTTGTCTACAAGTAGGCAGGCTGTGATCAAAAACCATCTGCTGCCTCGTGCATTGATCCCTTTCAGGCAAAGGCTAAAAGAAAAACTGAATTACAAGTCACTAAAAACCCAAGAAACCCAAATGAGGAACCCAACCTGGCTATTGCCGGACAGAGGTTGAAAGAATATATTTCAGATTTGCTTAAATATACTATCAGGCTAAAATACTAATCTGAAGATCCTTTTGAGCTACAAGAACAAGCTGGACAAGTCAGTCAGTGATGCCTGTCCAGGATGTAACACATCACTGCACACAATCGAAAACTTTGTGCTAGACTGCACTGCACACAACCACATAAGCTAACAACACAACATCACTCCCTTAGAGCTTTGCAGGAAAGCGTGGGATTGGCAATGGCGTTCCTTAGGGACTCTGGGCTGTTTGGCCAAACAACTTAGGGAACACCAACAAATCCCATTTACTAGTTTATGTAACACACGGGGAGTTTGACACTGAAATTCTCTCTTCATCATCACCAAAATGATACATCTCTTTTACAAGAAACCACTTCAAATTGTCTTGGTTCATATAAAATTCCTGGAGTATTGTGACTTCCTACCAACAGGGACTGATTGCCGAATATTTACATATAAAAGTTACATATACTGTCGTAATTCTAAATTACCAGCCGATATCTTTAAAGTCCTAAAGGATCTTTTAGATGGAAGGAATACGAGAATATAATTCCTTCAACCGCCACCAAATATATCCCTACATAGCACCTCCTGGTGCAACATATACAGTAAAGGGAATGACAAGGTGTATTTCTTGCTCTCACCACCAAAAGCACCACTTTTAATGGTTACTGCAACTTGAATGCAAATAAGGATTATAGTACTTTTAGCCATCTACATATTGCAAGAAATACACGGGTTGTTGATGTCATTGCTTTCCCTATGCTGCCTGGCCGATAGTCCCAAAGGAAGGCCACTGCCGATCCCACGCTTTCCCACAGACCTCTCAGAGTGTATGTTGTGCTGTTGGTGTATGTGGTTGTGTGGGGTGGAGTCTTTCATATTGCTTGATTGAATGAGGTTATGTATTACATCCTAGAGAGGCATCATTGATGGAGTTGTCCAGCGTCTTCTAATTCCTCAGATAAGCTCGGCAGCGAAAGTCTTTAGTATTTACCAACAGGAACGTCTCTTAAAGTCAGTTCCTGTGACATACAGGGAAATGGAAATCAAGAATAGAAATCTCTCTTACCTCCAAGGACATCCCTTTTAGTAGTTTCCTATGACATGCAGGGTTTATATATATACATGAATACACATACAATGGCTGCAGTCACCCTTGTAATGGGGTGGCCGAGTCAAAGCACACACTGATAAGAACCAAACTTACCTCGATCACTTCTTTTAGCTCCTTGGGGATCATGGGTTGCCACAATTCCCCCTTAGTGATCAGTGTAATTTCGGTTCTGATGAATGTGCAATTTGACTTGTCCACCCCCTAACATGAGGTACAGTTATAAATATCTTTCTCAGAGTTTTGAATAAAACAACCATCATTTTGGAATACTGATTATATTGCAGTTATTTACTACAATGTGAAATGGACACAGGTACATTTGCAATATGCAAACAATTTATCTTATTCATTAATGAGACAAAAATCACATGAACACCACATATAAAATCTAAACTACATTTTACAAACATTTAAGATAAAATTCCATTAGTTGTGAAGGTTATATGCCAGTGAGGTAGGAATTGTAAAATATTTTGCAAAAATATACACTTTTGAAAAATGCTTAGTTTCACAAAAAAAAAAAAAAGATAAAAAGGATGATATCCGAGAGAAAAGGACAATTCCGAGATTTGAAGAA
Source organism: Halocaridina rubra (assembly GCA_037179515.1). Lineage (NCBI taxonomy): Eukaryota > Metazoa > Arthropoda > Malacostraca > Decapoda > Atyidae > Halocaridina > Halocaridina rubra. The sequence continues at coordinate 84,004 of JAXCGZ010005697.1, read as the reverse complement.
TTTTAGAAGTACAAAAACTCTACTTTCTCACTTCTAAAAGCTACACATATAATTGATAGATCATAATTACACACAATTACAGTTAATCACTTTCACCAACAACGACTAGACATTTATCTGTACTAACTGTTACTGTAAAAATATCGTTTCTTGCTTTGGACTAAAGAAACCATTGCATGAAATACTGTGCCATGATTCTCATATAAAGTTGTTGGAAAAACCAATGCTTAAAATATTCTTTCATGATTCTCATATAAAACTGCTGAAGAAACCATTGCACGAAATACTGAGTCATGGCACTCCCATAAAGATCTGGAGTACCGTGACTTTCTACCATCAGGAACTAAATGCTGAATCTTTACAACTAAGAAATATTATATACAGTAGTAGTTTGAATCATAAATTAACAGCAGATGCAATAATGTTATAGAGGAACTTCATTTATAAAATAAAATACTCTCTAAAGCAATTTAGAAAAATGTATATAACAACATACTATGTAAACCAATTTCAAAAAATAATTTATACAACAGAATACTATATAAATCAATTGCAAAGAATCAATTTATGAAATAGAATCCCTGAAAAATCAATTTCAATCAATTAGCGAGGCGACACATAATCCAAAGACAAGGAACAGGGGGACACATTAATACAAAAAAAAGGTGTATACATGATCAAAGTAACACATTATTACATGTTTAAAACATGAAGCATATTGTTCCCCTGGCCGGGATTCGAACCTACGACAGTATATTTGGTAGTACCTCGGTACAAAGATTAAGTATGCTGTGTTCGAATCCCTGCCAGGGGCAAAAATATGTTCTGCATGTGCAAATATTTTCTGCAAGACAAAATACAGACTAAGCAGGTATTATAGAGACGAACTCTCCCTAGCAGGTATTTCATACTTGTTTGTTTTTTTTATATATGGCACTTAATATACAAATTAGCACCGTAAAAATATTAATAAAAGTTATATAATATGAAATAAATGTTTAATACACTGTAAAGTACACAAAGGCATAAGAAATTATTTTGATATTTATTGCAGAGTTTTTTGATAGTATATTTGTGGAAAATGAAGTATGAATAGTAAACAGATCTAAAAGTGTCTTAATTGTGTCTGGTTTTAACTGTATTATTCTGACAACATTCTTACATCATAAGGTGTATAAATACCAAATAAGCCCCTACAAGTAATGGCGTAGTATTTAGCCTAATAGTGATAATATAGAATTAAACCTTCAAGTGATAGTGTAGAAACTGTTGTTTACTTTCTTGTACTGTATTACCTTGTCAACAAACAAAATATTCATGGTAAACATCCTGTGACAGGGTAGAAAATAGATACTGAATATTGCTAAGTATACAGTTACTGACTGTTTTTAAATATACAGTCATATCTGTTCTAGAACTGGCATGGTAAAATTCTTTTTTTAACTGTTTTCAGGTGTATTGTTGTCATGTGTTTGCCAATTTATGAGTCACTATTAATCTTCATTTGAATGAGAGTGGACATATATTGGAGCTGGGAATTTAAGGATGGCTAAAAGAATATTAGTGAAGGAACTAGATCATAAGTTATGCAGTAGAATTTGTTTTTAATGGTACTTCCAGATAGGAAACGGATTATACTCTTAACTGGCTTAAATCTGGCATTTTATATGAAAAACTTCCAAGATGTAAATTACAGTACAGTTCTACAAAACATAACTGCATAGTATTCAATCTTTAAAAAACCCTACACAAATTAAAAATAAACTAAATCTTAATAAGGTATTAATGGTTGATAAAATGATAATAAACAAATTTGGTATTATGTCGAGTCTAGCTTATCTTTCTCTACTTTATGCAAATTCACTCCATTAATAAATCGCCGGCAGTTTGTTCATTCCTTAAAAACGGTTATCATTATAGAAACAGAGTAAGCAGGCTATATAATTAGTCCCCATGAATCAAGGTGGGCAAAGACAAGTTGAAGCTGGGGTATTAATATTGGATGCCCTTCCTAACCTCTTGCGGTGGGCTCACGGGTACCCATCGGTTGCCTCTGGACTCGTGAACTCTTCAAGTTAGCTACCATAGCCCCAAAAATATCCTACAAAGTCTATTATTCTTACAATGGCTCATGACAAGATCGTTTCAGCTTAATATCCTCAGAGACTGAAATGTGTATCGCCAGTGACAGCTAAAGGAGCTTTTGCTAAAGGTGCTTAACCTCTTCTTGGCGATAAATTGTCTTGTTTTAGCTTGTCTGACATTTTTCCGTGGGATAGATGCATTTTATAAAAAAACAAAAAAAACAAAAATTTGCTTTGGACAAGCATTCACATCTATTTCGACTCTCTCTGAGCATTCCTTAGAGAAAGATGAGTATTTTCATATTAATCTACCAACCCCACTTAACCATCTCAGAAACAGATGAAATTTATCAAAAATAATTTATCTTGCTTTTTTTTTTCTCACTTAATTTGTCTGGAATTAAAAAGTTTTTTGGAAAAATTTGTCAGAGAAGAGGTTAATTATTCTTCAACAACCTACGTAAAATATTACTCCAATTTTTTTAAAAATTCCTAAACTGTCACAGTAATACCGTATACAAATTTCACCAACCACTCAAGGTATCTAGAGAAGATAATGAAGATTGTACTGTAAAGCAGTAAATGACATCAATATTCGTAATTATCCTTCAGAGAGGTCTAAAACTACCACAAGTTTTTAACAAACTTGCCTATATTATTCCTTAATATTGCCCCATTTTGTTGAAAAAATCCGTAAACTATCACAAAAATACCATATAGGTATATTTTCCCCAATGATTCCATATATATCTATATCATAGAAAAGTTTTGGTAAACTGAATATCACATTAAAGCTAGTCAAGGAGTAAGTCTAAATGAACTTTGAACTAGCACACAAGAATGCGACATAAAATGGACATATTTCATTTTCTATATATACTTGCATTATATATTAGTTACCTTTCACATCGATTCCTTCTCTCTTATTTGCAATGTAAATGTGCTTTCATATTAATAAAAAACAATGCATTTCCAGTCTTCATGACTTTCAAAGCATGTCTTGCAGTAAAAATACATGGCACATCTCTTTTCTAAAGCTAAAGCGAGAAATAATATCACGCCATGACCTCTTTTGTAATAATTGTGACCACGATAACACAGTATCACGCAAACACACAATCATAACATTAATTAGTATGGTATTCATAAACTAAGAAAAACTAACAAATATTCTCAAAGATACAGGAATCTTGTAAAGATGAGTAATCCTCATGTAAAGTTAACTATGCAAATAATTTTTAAGGTCATATTAGGCTCCGTGACTTGCCTTGTAAATAGGAAAATCCCTAGAGCACCCTGGGATTATTCCCCTTTACAAGATTCAGGATACATAATTGACCTCAAAAGAAATTATGGTATGAAAAGAACCAAGCCATATTTATTTTTTATCCTTTGTGGTGGTGGGAGAATAATTTGCCCTTGCATGATGTAAAAAGTACTAGGGGGATACGTCTCCTGAAGGGTTTGTGTCACAATTAGTTACCATTTGAATGGAGGTGGGCAAAAACATGTTGGACCTTAAAGGGGATTATTACTGGATGCCTTTCCCAACGTCCTGTGGTGAGATCGAACCCGTGTTAGTTGCTTCCCAACTTATTCATTCTACCTCTGAGCTACCATGGCCCTAAATACTCTATATTCATATTCCCTGTCATAGGATCCAACTAAATGACATTTTTTTTCTATAAAACAATTGGCAGTTGCTATGGTTGTGGTCAAAATTTTGAGTCAGCAGGATATGTTGTGTAACTTCGAGGGGAAACATTTTTTATCTGAAAATCAATGATATTTTGTTGCACTGATCGACTAGTTTCTTCAGATGGAGTAATGAGAAATATATTATTCAGCAGGTGAAGCAGGCCCTGATATTAAGTAGATTATGGCGAAAAATTCCCCCCAGCAAATCTATAAGCAACACATCATTAATACTAAAACTGGGGGCCTTCAAGGGCACTAATGGGTCCCCAGGGCCAAAGGTTATAATATTATCACAATCCTCTTTAACAAATTGAATCATCATCAAAAAGTAATTGAACAGCCATAACAAATTAGCATAACAACGAACAAGTACAGTAAAAACAAAGAGAACAAAGTTTATGAAACATGAAAGGAATTTCTTTAAACAATTCACCAAAAACAAGTAAGAAAAGAATGATTTTGTGGTTCTTCTAAAGGAATATTTTGAGGTGCATATTCATTACAGCAATGAAAAAAGGAGTATTTTTCGGTTCCTTCGAGGTTTGAGCAATTTTACGGAAAGCCAAGAAAAAAAGGAATATTTTATGCTTCCTTGGAGGTTTTTTTACAAGAAGCAAATCCTGAAAAGTATTTAAAAAAATATATGTTTTCGGCATGAAGCAAATTCAGAAAAACATGAAAAAAGAAAGCTTTTGTAGTTCCTCTGAGTTTGTTACAAGAATCGAATTCCGGAAAACCAATAAAAAATTAAAGACTTTGTGGTTTCTCAGAGGGTTTTTTCACAAGAAGCAAATTTAAAAAAAAAAAACATGAAAAAAGGGATACTGTGTAGTTCCTCTGAAAGTTCTTGAAAGAAGTAAACATATTAAAAGCAAAGACTTTGTAATTCTTCTGATAATTTTTTAATGAGCAGGAAATTTAGAAAAAACATGAAAAAAAAAAAAAGATTTTTGTTGTTCCCCTGCAAGCTTTTTGCAGGCAACAAATTCAGACAAACTATGATAAAAGAGAGAAACTGTGGTTCTTTCACATTTTTTTTCTTAAGCAATTCAAAAAAACAAATAAATATAGATTTTGTGGTTATTTATGGAGTTTTTTCAAAAGGAAAAAATTCAGAAAAACTATGAAAATAAAGAAAGATCATTTAGTTCCCCTAGATTTTTTTGCAAGAAGAAAGTTATAAAAACACAAGAAACAGGTTTTAGTGGCTCCTATTAGAGATTTTTTGCATGAAGCAAATAAAAAAAATTAGATTTTGTAATTCCTATGAAAGGTTTTTTTTTTTTTTTTTTTTTTTTTGGCAAGATGCATATTCAAAGAATAAGGAAAAAGGTTTTTGTGGTTCCTCTGTGTTTTTTCGCAAGAAGCAAATTCAGCAAAACCAAGTAAAAAAGAAAGACTGTGCTTCATCTGAGGGTTTTTTGCAAGTAGGATATTAAAAAAACAAATAAGAAACATTAGTGTTTTTGTGGTTCCTCACAGGATTTTCGCCAATAAGCAAATTCAGAAAGACCATGAAAAAAGTAAAATTTTGTGGCTTCTGTGAGTTTTTTCGCAAGAGGCAAACTAAAAAAATCAAGAAAAATTTAAAGAATTTTTGGCTCCTCTGAGTTTCTTTCAACAAACAAGTGCAATGTAACTGAGAAAAATGCCTTATATATTCCTTTAAGGCGTCTATCAAAATTATATAACAAATCTCCCCAAACATAGACAGAAAGATCACGTAGGTCATTTTAGGGAATTTTTAACAAAGAGAGTTTCTGTATTTCCTCTCAGGCCATTTGTGAAGAAGCTATGCAGAAAAAACAAGGAAATAGACAGCTGCATGTATTCCTCTGAAGGCCTTTTACAAGAATTATATACAGAAACACCCCCCATAAGTAAAGATTTTGTGGGTCATTTAGGAAAATTTCAACAAACATTTATCACTCAAGTACAGAATAATTAAGAAAAATTCTTTTGTGATTTCTCTGAGAACATATTCAATAATCAAATAACAAAAAAATTTCTTGCACTTTCTATGAAGGCATTTCATTTAATCATTCCCATTTCCCTCATGTTATCTGTAAGCAATTTAATGTTATCATTCTGGTGGTGATCAAGCTTCAATAGTCTAGACGGATTCTTGGCAGTGCGCGTGTGCCACACGAGGATGGTCGTGCACCCGTCTGCTCTTACTTCGATGTCTTTTACGCTCAGGTTAAGTGACTTTAAGAAACCATCTTCTTCATGGCCAGCTATGTACGGCATTGTTACCTTTTTCTGAAATATATATTACGATTTTGTTAGGTAAACACACTTAACTTACAATGGTAGCTATCCCCCTCTTAAGAAGTTGAGTAAGTCAGTGCACATTCATCAAAGCCAAACATATCCCAATCACTCTTTTTAGCTCCTTGGGGATAAAGGGCACCACACTTCCCCCCACCACCCTGCTTGGGTCATCCATAAGTTAAGTGGGTGTGGATCTTCTGCCATGAGGCCTAACAGCCTCAGCAGGTTTACCCCAACTGCTTTATCACATTGCAACCATCCCTTATTCTTATGAATTTTAATACCTAAAATAAAAGGCCCCAAAATAAAATTCCAAATTGACTAAGCTGAAAGAAAAATAATATAAGATTCAAATAGACACTTAGTTCAGTTCTCTTATTATCAGTTATCAAGAAAAATATTATGTAATGATGTAAGTAGCGAAACTTTTTTTCCCACCACGATTCCATACCCTACCAAAACCAGCAGTGTGGCTATAACCAAAAATAGAGGATAGGAAGGAGTTTCATCATTCTCACTCCAGTGATAAGAATATAAAATTAGGAAGGGATAGCAAGCCCTCTGGGTTCTCTTTAATATATTAGTGTTCTTTCTCTTGAGATTTTGAAAGTAACCCATTCTGCATTTGGCTTAAGGAACAGTTTTTTACTTCCAGTTTTCCTCCTTGATTGTTTTTTACATTTACCTCTACCCGTATTGCTAATAGTAAGCTATTAAGGCATTGAGCGAATATGATTAAAGTAGTCTCTCTCACCATCAGGCTTTTTCAACATGCCACCATATATTGCTGAAACTAGTGGAATGGCCATAATTGAAAGAAATATATTAAGTTAGGCGGCTCAGCTTCATTTGACATGCCTATCCCAAATTCCTCCATCAGCTAATCTAGAGCAAGAGAAAATATCCAGAGATTGAATCATCAGACTATCGCTCCTCTATATAATTTAGTTGGATCTTATGAAAGCCTAGTCTTTTGCCGCTTTGTCAATATTAATCCCAAGTCAAATGAGGGAGAACACAGACAAGGGAATTAGGATTGAATCCCCTTCCTAAGACCCCATGATGGGCTCGAACACAGGCTTGTCACTTCCCGATTACGGTACTCTAATCACTGCGCAGCCTCCGACTCATGACGGTTACTATAAGAAGGTGTAATTTTTTCTAATCGAAGGGGTGCACTGACAAAATAGGCATAGCATAACCACTACAGGAAATAAAACCAATAATTATGCTCTCACCTGCTTCTTAAGGTATGCTACTCCAACAGCAAAACCAGCCATGTCTACCTGGAACTTCCTACCCGCTGGCCAGCCATCATAAAAGCCAACCACTTTCCCCTGAAAAGAGAAAAAATATCTTAAGCATCCAAATATTACTTCAATATACATAAAAGAACCATTTTAAGTGTCACAATAATTACCCATTCAAATGCAGCTGCACTCAAACATGTTGGAGCTGGGGGATTAAAGCTGGACCCCCTTTCTAATGCCCCACAGTGGAATTGAACCCACTTGAGTCACTTGCCGACTCACATACTCTACCAATGAGCTACCAAGGCCCACTTACTTCAAAATATACAAGCATCATTAACAAATATATATCAAACACATTAAAGTACAACCTAATAATATTTACTTTTAATATAATACCTATTAAATACTAACAAAGGGTGTTTTATAAGGGTGCACCATCAAATGACTTGCAATGGAATAGCTAGTTTTTGAATAGCTATTTCAGAATGGCTAGTTTTACAAAATAGCTAGTATTTGAACAGCTAGCACTATTAAAGCTAGCTGTCCGCAATAGCTAGTAAGGCATTTGAATAAGTACACCTTTTTACTTTCATATTACCACAAAGGTTAGGTTAGATTAGCAATGTTAGAAGTACTACCTGTTTATTATTGGAAATTAGTCTTTCAAATACTAACTAGTCTGTGTCACAAGATATCCTGGAACTGGTTTTTTGAAATATATTTATTCAGTTTCCCTAGCTATTCTGAATGAGTTATTATAAAACTCGATATTCCAAGATATAGTAGTTTTATATATGCTGCATGCATAAGTGTAACAATCACATCATACATCTATACCTACATCATTTGTTATATTATACATACTGTACAGTACAACCAAAATTAAGCAAAAGGATAGGGTAAAACCACATTAAACCAGACAAAGGGTACTTACATCATTAACAACAGGAGAACTAACTGTATAATCTCCAATGAGACCTACAGGCCACATGGAGACTTTATCAGTCGACCTCATTTCATCAAATAACCGAATATCAATGGCGTTATCATCGTCCAGAAAAAAAAGGACGCCATTATCATCTCCATTTTCCTTGACCCAAGCTAAAGCTGCTCTACGATTGGATACACCTCGGGGGACGTAACGTTCTTTTCTATATATGTCGGGCATTGGAGTTGCTAGATGCGTATATGGAAGACCTAAGAAAATGTTGGATGCAGCAGTTAAAAGTACATTCAAAGACACTCATTTGATCATTTTATTAAGGATAAAATAATTGGCAAATAATAATTCAGGATAAAGGCAGAAATATATAATACAATTATAGAGCATTTATTTATAAATTTGTTATGATCTACCCCAATAAACCTAGAGAAAATACTTTTACATTACAAGTTAAGGAAATCATAGTAATATTTAATGTAAGACATACTTTTGTGGTTATATTTAATACTTCCTGTAGAGCAATTTGCTAAGGGTAATTTTTGATAACAACATCATTTCGTGTGTCACACTGCGCTACTGCGGTTCTCAATAAAGTAATTAATTGATGAAGGTACTAAAAGGTTGTATAAAGCAAACACTACAAAAATTACATGTACAGAAGCTCCGCTACTTACGAACAACCAAGTTATGAACATTTACAGATACCAATAAAAACCCACCCATAATCTACCCACGTATGTATTACTATCCTGTACTGTATTATTACATTATTATTACTGTATTACAATTCATTAATACTGTAAACTTTATGTAGTAGTTAAGTGTCTTTAGCCTAAGTACTGTACAGGACTGCATATATATGTGCTGTACAGTACTTTTTTGACCTAAACATACAAACAATTCTATTTACGAATGGACTTCTGGAATCTAACTCGTTCGTAAGTTAGGGAGTGACTGAACTTTACAATATCTATTTCTAGTATTACTACCTAGCCTTTGCAAAAGGTTTGTAATTGCACTGGTGCATGTGGAGCTATCTTCAGCAACGATCCAATGCACTCGTTGGACCATCGTCAGAGTCTGTCCAAGCCTTGTGAGTTCTGCTATCATCTCAGGGCGTCGATACGTGGGTGTAACAACATATATAATTGGCATGCCATCTTCCTCCTGCAAAGATAAGAAGAGTGTAGTGTACTTAAACATTGTTCATAAAGATAATTCACAATCATTTGTTGCAACAGCACTTGAAAGTAATGTTAAAACTCACACATTCACCATAAGCTAATATATCCCATCATCCAGCTTGGGTCACCCACAGGGTAGGAAGGCAAGGATCTTTTGCCATAAAGTCCGACAGCTCCAGCTGATGTACCCTCACCAATAATCTTTACATATAAAAAGAATATATTAAAAACCCGGTCTTAAACACTGTAAAGCTTTTTCCACCTCTAATACACCAGAAACTGAGGTACAATAACAGACTTATCTGGTCTTCCATACACATTCATTCCCAAATTGATGGTGGAAACTACTGTTTACATTGCTTAATGTACTTACTGTTCCACTTAGATTCTTCTTTATCACAGCCGAGCAGAAGTTGCGGACTTCTGGGGTAGGAGGCTCACCAGGGGCCCCACCAAACACTAGATAAACCTGCAAATATATTTAACTCTGAAACTCCAAACATCACTTTATATATTGTGTGGACATAAGAAAAATAAAGGGAATATACAATACTCTCCGTTTCTTCTTTTTAGTAATGGAGATTTGGATCTCGTTAGGAAGAGTAACCTCAGGGTGCTCTAAGGTATTTCATATTATAAGGCAAGTTGCCTAACCTAACCAAACAATATGCAGAAGCATTCCTACTTACAAACAACCAAGTTACAAACATTCACAGATACGAAAAAAACATACCCATCATCTACCAATGTATCAATGCATGTATTCCTATACTGCACTGTATTATTACATTATTATTACTATACTAAACTGCATTAACACTGTATATTTATATTTTAGGTGGTAAAGTGTCTTTAGCCTTAGTAATGTACAGATGTGTGTACTGTATAGTACTTTTTTTACCAAACTCGTTTGTAACTTGGAGGGAGTCTGTACAGCGTTAGTTAACTAGACACGGTGTTCTAAGGTTACTCATCTTTATAAAACCATATACACCTAGTTCTCAGAAGAACGCAGAGATAGGTTCTCAAAAGTGACGGGTAATTAGAAAATCGCATGAAAAAACGAGTAATTATGTGGACAAAAGAAAAATAAAGGGAATATACAATACTCTCCGTTTCTTCTTTTTAGTAATGGAGATTTGGATCTCGTTAGGAAGAGTAACCTCAGGGTGCTCTAAGGTATTTCATATTATAAGGCAAGTTGCCTAACCTAACCAAACAATATGCTGAAGCATTCCTACTTACAAACAACCAAGTTACAAACATTCACAGATACGAAAAAAACATAACCATCATCTACCAATGTATCAATGCATGTATTACTATACTGCACTGTATTATTACATTATTATTACTATACTAAACTGCATTAACACTGTATATTTATATTTTAGGTGGTAAAGTGTCTTTAGCCTTAGTAATGTACAGATGTGTGTACTGTATAGTACTTTTTTTACCTAACTCGTTTGTAACTTGGAGGGAGTCTGTACAGCATTAGTTAACTATACACGGTGTTCTAAGGTTACTCATCTTTATAAAACCATATACACCTAGTTTTCAGAAAAACGCAGAGATAGGTTCTCAAAAGTGACGGGTAATTAGAAAATCGCATGAAAAAACGAGTAATTTTCCATAGGAAACAATGATCAAGGGCATAGGTCGTTCCACAACCGACCGTACAACCATTCAAAAGAGAATCTGAATTCCAGATCACAACTTAGCAAGAGGGTCTGCCCCTCTCTTTTTTCTCTCTTACTTTATTTAATTTTTGTGTTTTTCCCTCCAATTCCCATATATCCTTAATCCCCTCCCTTTTTTCCCTCCTATCCTATCCCATCCTAAAAAAAAAAAAGAAAAAAAAAAAACACACACACACACTATAATAAAGACATAAGATGAGTAAAACATAATTTATAAGTACATAACAAAGCAGAAAGACCTGTAGTTATTTATATTAGCATGCAAATAGTGTACAGTATAAAAGACATACAGATTTACAGTACAGTAAAAAAAATTAATGCACTCTATTATGCCGTTGGAACTTGGAAACAGGCTTACACTGGGACGTGCATGGTGGCCAGTGTTGCCAGATAAAGTGGATGTTTTTATTTTCAAATGTAAGGTACATTTTAAGATATACATTAATTAACAGAGGGTAGTACTGTAATTTAAATAAAAATGTACTTCATCTTTAAGATACTTGAAATAATTTACCAGCTTACATGTATATTTTTTATATTTACCATTTCTCTCATTCATCTATTTTGGCAACACTGATGGTGGCAGTGAGGACGAGGATGCAAACGTTTTGCCACACTTCCGTATCAGCTGATGCACCCTCACACGCTATTTCCCTGACGATATTATATCAAAAGTATGTTTGCTGTTTGTTCTTAATGATTTTTTTTTTTCCATTATCTTCATAATATCCGATCGCATTAAGCAGTAGAAACGGAGTAGGATGCGGGAGAACGAAACTTGACCGGCAAACGATTTTTCACACTTCAGTATCAGCTGATGCACCCTCGCACACTATTTCCCTGATGATATCATATCGAAAATTTGTTTGGTGTTTGTTCTTAATGCTATTTTTCAATTTTCTTCATAATATTCAGTCGCATTAAGCAGTAGAAGAGGAGGAGGATGCAGGAGAACGAACAGCTATCGGCAAACGTTTTGCTACTTCCGTATCAGCTGATGCACCCTGGCACGCTATTTCCCTGACAATATTATATTGAAAATATGTTTGCTGTTTGTTCTTAAAGCTTTTTTCAATTTTCTTCATAATATCCGATCGCATTAAGCGGTTGAAGAGGAGGAGGATGGCTGAAAAGTGCCTCCGAGGCAGTCGATTATTTACTAAAATGAAAATTTTTTTTTCGAATTTTTTTGCATGGGCGTTATTCGCGAATTTCGTATTTTTTTACTATTATTTTTAGGGGCGTTATTGCAATTTTGCGGTTAAAAAAATGCGAAAAAAAACTAACAAGGTATATATATATATATATATATATATATATATATATATATATATATATATATATATATATATATATATATATATATATATATATATATATATATATATATATATATATATATATATATATATATATATATATATATATATATATATATATATATATATATATATATTAATAACGCTGAACTGCTAACATACAGTCTAAAATGGAAGGAAAAGCCCATTAAATAAAACAACGAAAATATATATATATATATAAAGTGCTTATTAATTTCGTGACCTAAACTGGTCACCTTCTCAAAGTACAATGGCAAGAGATACAACTAGCAAAACAGAAGAAATCTTGAAAAGAAGGAGACAAAAGAGCCGCCCCCAGGAGTCTTAAACATGGGATTAAAATATAACAATCTTTAATGGCCGCCGGTAATCCCCACAAACGGGCCGCAAAAGGAATTAAAGTCCATACTTGGCTAAATTATATTAACAAAAGAATCTTAATAATAGTAATTATATATATATATATATATATATATATATATATATATATATATATATATATATATATATATATATATATATATATATATATTATATATATATATACATATACATACATATGCATACACATACACACACATACATACATACATGATGAGAGGCTGAGGGAATTAGACTTACCATCACTCGAAGCTAGAAGAGTGAGGGGGGATATGGTGACAGTCTTTAAATTCCTTCATGGTTATGATAGAGTGGATAGGGATCGATATTTTGATATGGGTGGCTCTAGAACTAGAGGTCATAGTTTGAAGCTTGGTAAGAAAACTTCTTTGCAGGATGTAAGGAAATACTTTTTCAGTGTAAGAGTAGTTGATAATTGGAATTGGCTAAGCGAGGAGGTAGTTAATGCTATCTCAATCCATAGTTTTAAGGACAGGTATGATAAGTATCACTAAGTATAAAATGGAACCGAGCAGGAGACGGGAAGATACGAGCTTTGGGCTCTTTCCCGTAAACACAATTAGGTAATCACATATACATATATATATACATACATATACAAATATATATATATATATATATATATATATATATATATATATATATATATATATATATATATATATATATATATATATATATATATATATATATATATATATATATATATATATATATATATATATATATATATATATATACATATACATATACATATACATACACACATGTACACACATACATACACACACACATACATACAAACATATATATATATATATATATATATATATATATATATATATATATATATATATATATATATATATATATATATATATATATATATATATATATATATATATATATATATATATATATATATATATATATATATATATATATATATATATATATATATATATATATATATTATATATATATATATATATATATATATATATATATATATATATATATATATATATACATATATATATATATATATATATATATATATATATATATATATATATATATATATATATATATATATATATATATATATATATATATATATATATATAGTAAGGAAGCTCATCAGTGAAACAAAACTTATAAAACAATGCTATATTTCGGATCCTAACTGGATCCCTTCTCAAGCACAACTAAGTTGTGCTTGAGAAGGGATCCAGTTAGGATCCGAAATATAGCATTGTTTTATAAGTTTTGTTTCACTGATGGGCTTCCTTACTATTTAGTGCTGTATGCTAACAGTGTGTACTTATTTATATATATATATATATATATATATATATATATATATATATATATATATATATATATATATATATATATATATATATATATATATATATATATATATATATATATATATATATATATATATATATAAATATATATATATATATATATATATATATATATATATATATATATATATATATATATATATATATATATATATAATATATATATATATATATATATATATATATATATATATATATATATATATATATATATATATATACAAAAACACATATACACATACATACATATACACATATATATACATACATACATATATACATATACATAAATATATATACACAGACACACACACACAGAGGTGAAGCCATCACATCACATTACCTAATTTTTTGTGTAAACTGGGGAAAGCTCTTAAGCCGTTTACCTGATCCTGTGGTTCCATATATTGTTAAAATCAGTATCCTTCCCATTTATATTAACTTGTTAGTTAGTTTGAATAAGTAAAAAAAAAAAAAATATCCACCTGTCAACAGTACTGAGTTACGTTGCCAAGTAGTACAGCTGTCTTATTTTCATCATTTTTTTTTTTTTTTTGCTTTTCTTTTAGCTTTCTCTTTTACTATTTTGTTTTTATTTTGTATATATATTGAGTTAAATGTAAAGTCTAATCCTGTGATAACATACCTTGGTTAGCAAGTGAGTTTATCAGTTAGGAAGAATATATAGCAGAAACAGGTGGGTGCCACCTCAGACACAGGTTCGAATTTTTCCTTCAGGTTTGACTTTTGTTTTGTTGCATTTTTTTTTCTTTTTCTTTTTATCCTTAAATTACCATGGTCAAGTTTTTAAGTTAAGATGTGTGTTACCAGAAAAGAGATAAACTGAGTCACTAAATAGCACTTATATGGAGATATAAAAATTCGGTGTGAAGCTTAATTAAAAGTTTTTCTCTTTTTTTTTTTCCTCTTTCTCGTCTTCTTCCTATTTTCTGTGAGAGGGAGAACATAAAAATGACACCATCTCTGTCCCAAACCTCTCCCATCCATGGGTCGGTAGGAGGGGTAGCCATCAGGAGACTCAAACAGAAAATCAAGAATTTAGAGGAAATGGTTATAAGCCTTGATGATAAAATTCGGAATATGGATGGAGAAATGAAAGAGAATGAAACACTCGGAGAGCAAATAAGATCTTTGGAGGAAGCAAATAAAGCACAAGGGCAGGAGAGAAAGGAACTAGAAAAAAGAATAAAGAAGCTGGAAGGGGAATAGAGTCAACTAGAATCTAGACTTTCTAAACAAGAAGATAAAAACAAACAGCTGAATGACAACCTAAAGGAATTAGATGTTAGTTCACTGCTCTCTTCTGAGAGAGACGAGATTGCTGCTTGGAATGTCCAGATTAAGGAAAACATTGAACAGTTCAGAAAAAGAGTTCCAGGAGCTGAATATGGAAAATGATGCCATGAAAACTTCCTTTGCTGATGCACTAAAGGGGAATGTGGCAGTAAAAGAGGCTGTAAAGGTGGTGGCACTGGAAAACATACAAACAGTTGACTATAAAGAGACAGTAATCGAAAAAATGAAAGACGTTGTGATGGAAAGGGCAAACCCACTCATCAGACAGGCACTTGATAAGGAGAAGACAGTGGTAATCTCTGGCATAAGTGAGTCCCAGGAGCCAACATGGCAGGGGAGACTTGAAGAAAATAAAGCTAGGGTTGTAGACCTGATAAGAAAGCTTGGAGTAGTATGTGGTCCTGAGGATATTGTAAACATACACCAACTAGGTAAATATTCGAGGGAAGGAAAGCCGAGACCAACAAAAGTAACCTTTGAGAGAGGGAAAACATGTAGGGAAATATTGTTGAGAAAAAAAAGTCTAAAAGACCTTCAAGAATTCAAAGAAGTATTCATTAGACGATACAGAACACAGGAAGAGATGGGAAAGACCAAAAACTTGTTGCAAGAGGCAAGAAGGTTAAATGATGAAAGAAATGAAGAAGAGAAGAAAAATTTTCATTACAGAGTTCTTCCAGACAAAGGGGAGATAAAGAAGATAATGACAGAAGATCAGGGGATGGGGCCTCATTAAGATTGTTATACACAAATGCTGATGGATTAGCTGGTAAGCCAGTAGAATTAAAAGATAGGATTCACAACAGTAAGGCAGATATAGTAGCAATTACAGAGACTAAGTTGAGTGAGGACATAAACAGTGTCACAGTTTTTCCTAAGGGTTTCAGAATACTAAGGGTTGAAAGATCTGAGAGGACTGGTGGAGGGATAGCACTGCTCATAAGTGAAAGGATTCAAGTCGAAGAAATAAACTTGGCTATAGAAAGTGAGTTCAAGGAATTTCTTGTTGCTCGCATAAATACTGGGTCAGAGAGCATTATAATAACTGTTGTATACAACCCACCAAGGAACCAAAATAGGCTTGAAGTTTATGAGGAAAGTCATATAGGTACTATTGAAGTCATAAAGTCAGTTGTTAACATGGCACGGGAAAAAAGATGTAGGATTTTGATTATGGGAGACTTTAATCATAAAGAGATAGATTGGATAATTCTTGACCCACACAGTGGTGAGGACTCATTCGGGGCAAGATTCCTAGATTGCGTACAAGGGAATTTCCTACACCAACATGTAATGGAACCAACAAGGGCCAGGGGTGGGGATGAGCCATCACTACTTGATCTAGTGTTCACAGATAATGTGTTGGATATTGAAAAAATTGAGTATGAACCACCAATTGGAAAGAGTGACCACTGTGTGTTGTTGATGGAGTATATCATTGAAGATATTCTTCCTGAGAGTAGAGGCACTGAGGACATGAGGAGGAACTATCCGAAAGGAGATTACATCAAAATGAATGAGCTTTTTGCAGTTATTGACTGGAGAACCTTATTTTACAACAAATCTGTACAAGAAATGTATGACATCTTTTGTGAGAAATATGGGAAGATAGTAGATTGCTGCATACCTGTCACCAAAGTAGGTGTAATTCATGCCAGAGAGAAATGGTTCGATAATGGGTGTAAAAGAGCTAAGGAGTGGAGAGACAAATGCTGGAAAAGGTATAGGAGGAGAAGAAACATAAATGCCTGGCAAACCTACAAAAGAGCAAGAAATGACTACCTAAGTAAAAGGAGAGAGGCAGAGAGAGACTATGAGAGGGACATCACCAGGAAGGCTAAAGAAAATCCCAAGCTTTTCCACAGCTTTATCAGAGGAAAACTGAAGGTAAAAGAACAGGTTTTAAGGCTAAAGTGAGCGGATGGAAGCATCACTGAGACGGATGAAGAGATCTGCAAAGAATTGAACAAGGAGTTTCAGTCAGTATTTACAGTAGAAAATACCCCACCCCCTCAGATTGCAGTGATAGAAGCTCAAGGGCCGGTATTAGAGAACATCAACCTTACAGCCACAGAGGTATGCAAAGCGCTGATGGATATAGATGTTCATAAAGCTACAGGTCCTGATGACATATCCCCACATGTGCTTAAAAAATGCGCAAACACAATATCAGTGGCACTAAGTATCATATTTAAGGAGTCACTGGAGTCGGGGGAGATTCCAAGATGCTGGAAACAAGCAAATGTGATACCTATCTTCAAAAAGGGAAGGAGGGATACGGCTCTGAACTATAGACCAGTTTCCTTGACCAGCATAGTTTGCAAAGTTATGGAGAAACTACTAAGGAAACATATCTCTCTTCACTTGGAATCCTTCAACTTTTTGTCAGTGAGGCAACATGGCTTCAGAGAAGGTAGATCAATAGTAACAAACTTATTAGAATTTTATGATGAGGTAAGCCAAATCTTACAGGAAAGAGAGGGCTGGGCAGATTGCATATTCCTAGACTTCCAGAAAGCGTTTGACACTGTTCCACATGGGAGACTTATTAGGAAGCTGCAATCAATGGCTAGAATAGGTGGAAATGTTTTGGAATGGATAAAAACTTACTTAGAAGGAAGGGAACAGAGGGTTAGAGTAAGACACTCAGTGTCTGAATGGAGAAGAGTTAGTAGTGGAGTTCCACAGGGTTCAGTTTTAGGGCCACTTTTGTTCCTTGTATATGTAAATGACCTACCAGAGTCTGTAAATTCATTCATGAATATGTTTGCAGATGATGCAAAGATTGTGAAGAAAGTAAAAAACGAGAACACTGGTAGAGAACTTCAGGAGGATCTAAATAATCTGCATGAGTGGTCAGAAAAGTGGCTAATGAAATTCAGTACTTCAAAATGTAAGGTAATGAGAATGGGTACAAGTGCAAGAAGGCCCAAGCTTGACTACTCGGTGGCTGGAGTACAACTTCAAGAGACAGAAAATGAGAGAGATCTAGGAGTAAACATACTGGCAGATTTGTCTCCAGAAATACATATAAATGGCATAGTAAGGGCAGCATATGCATTCTTATCAAATGTAAGGGTAGCCTTCAGGCACATGGACAAGGAAATGTTCAGAAATATTTATGTAACCTATGTGAGGCCAAAACTCGAATATGCAGCCCCCTTTTGGAATCCGCACTTGAAAAAGCACATAGCTAAGCTTGAAGAAGTTCAAAGACATGCCACGAAACTGGTGCCAGAAATACGCAATCTCAGTTATGATGAGAGGCTGAGGGAATTAGACTTACCATCACTCGAAGCTAGAAGAGTGAGGGGGGATATGGTGACAGTCTTTAAATTCCTTCATGGTTATGATAGAGTGGATAGGGATCGATATTTTGATATGGCTGGCTCTAGAACTAGAGGTCATAGTTTGAAGCTTGGTAAGAAAACTTCTTTGCAGGATGTAAGGAAATACTTTTTCAGTGTAAGAGTAGTTGATAATTGGAATTCGCTAAGCGAGGAGGTAGTTAATGCTATCTCAATCCATAGTTTTAAGGACAGGTATGATAAGTATCACTAAGTCTAAAATGGAACCGATCAGGAGACGGGAAGATACGAGCTTTGGGCTCTTTCCCGTAAACACAATTAGGTAATCACATACATACATACATACATACATATACATAACAGTTGACTATAAAGAGACAGTAATCGAAAAAATGAAAGACGTTGTGATGGAAAGGGCAAACCCACTCATCAGACAGGCACTTGATAAGGAGAAGACAGTGGTAATCTCCGGCATAAGCGAGTCCCAGGAGCCAACATGGCAGGGGAGACTTGAAGAAAATAAAGCTAGGGTTGTAGACCTGATAAGAAAGCTTGGAGTAGTATGTGGTCCTGAGGATATTGTAAACATACACCAACTAGGTAAATATTCGAGGGAAGGAAAGCCGAGACCAACAAAAGTAACCTTTGAGAGAGGGGAAACATGTAGGGAAATATTGTTGAGAAAAAAAAGTCTAAAAGACCTTCAAGAATTCAAAGAAGTGTTCATTAGACGATACAGAACACAGGAAGAGATGGGAAAGATCAAAAACTTGTTGCAAGAGGAAAGAAGGTTAAATGATGAAAGAAATGAAGAAGAGAAGAAAAATTTTCATTACAGAGTTCTTCCAGACAAAGGGGAGATAAAGAAGATAATGACAGAAGATCAGGGGATGGGGCCTCATTAAGATTGTTATACACAAATGCTGATGGATTAGCTGGTAAGGCAGTAGAATTAAAAGATAGGATTCACAACAGTAAGGCAGATATAGTAGCAATTACAGAGACTAAGTTGAGTGAGGACATAAACAGTGTCACAGTTTTTCCTAAGGGTTTCAGAATACTAAGGGTTGAAAGATCTGAGAGGACTGGTGGAGGGATAGCACTGCTCATAAGTGAAAGGATTCAAGTCGAAGAAATAAACTTGGCTATAGAAAGTGAGTTCAAGGAATTTCTTGTTGCTCGCATAAATACTGGGTCAGAGAGCATTATAATAACTGTTGTATACAACCCACCAAGGAACCAAAATAGGCTTGAAGTTTATGAGGAAAGTCATATAGGTACTATTGAAGTCATAAAGTCAGTTGTTAACATGGCACGGGAAAAAAGATGTAGAATTTTGATTATGGGATACTTTATTCATAAAGAGATAGATTGGATAAATCTTGACCCACACAGTGGTGAGGACTCATTCGGGGCAAGATTCCTAGATTGCGTACAAAGGAATTTCCTACACCAACATGTAATGGAACCAACAAGGGCCAGGGGTGGGGATGAGCCATCACTACTTGATCTAGTGTTCACAGATAATGTGTTGGATATTGAAAAAATTGAGTATGAACCACCAATTGGAAAGAGTGACCACTGTGTGTTGTTGATGGAGTATATCATTGAAGATATTCTTCCTGAGAGTAGAGGCACTGAGGACATGAGGAGGAACTATCCGAAAGGAGATTACATCAAAATGAATGAGCTTTTTGCAGTTATTGACTGGAGAACCTTATTTTACAACAAATCTGTACAAGAAATGTATGACATCTTTTGTGAGAAATATGGGAAGATAGTAGATTGCTGCATACCTGTCACCAAAGTAGGTGTAATTCATGCCAGAGAGAAATGGTTCGATAATGGGTGTAAAAGAGCTAAGGAGTGGAGAGACAAATGCTGGAAAAGGTATAGGAGGAGAAAAAACATAAATGCCTGGCAAACCTACAAAAGAGCAAGAAATGACTACCTAAGTAAAAGGAGAGAGGCAGAGAGAGACTATGAGAGGGACATCACCAGGAAGGCTAAAGAAAATCCCAAGCTTTTCCACAGCTTTATCAGAGGAAAACTGAAGGTAAAAGAACAGGTTTTAAGGCTAAAGAGAGCGGATGGAAGCATCACTGAGACGGATGAAGAGATCTGCAAAGAATTGAACAAGGAGTTTCAGTCAGTATTTACAGTAGAAAATACCCCACCCCCTCAGATTGCAGTGATAGAAGCTCAAGGGCCGGTATTAGAGAACATCAACCTTACAGCCACAGAGGTATGCAAAGCGCTGATGGATTTAGATGTTCATAAAGCTACAGGTCCTGATGACATATCCCCTCATGTGCTTAAAAAATGCGCAAACACAATATCAGTGGCACTAAGTATCATATTTAAGGAGTCACTGGAGTCGGGGGAGATTCCAAGATGCTGGAAACAAGCAAATGTGATACCTATCTTCAAAAAGGGAAGGAGGGATACGGCTCTGAACTATAGACCAGTTTCCTTGACCAGCATAGTTTGCAAAGTTATGGAGAAACTACTAAGGAAACATATCTCTCTTCACTTGGAATCCTTCAACTTTTTGTCAGTGAGGCAACATGGCTTCAGAGAAGGTAGATCAACAGTAACAAACTTATTAGAATTTTATGATGAGGTAAGCCAAATCTTACAGGAAAGAGAGGGCTGGGCAGATTGCATATTCCTAGACTTCCAGAAAGCGTTTGACACTGTTCCACATGGGAGACTTATTAGGAAGCTGCAATCAATGGCTAGAATAGGTGGAAATGTTTTGGAATGGATAAAAACTTACTTAGAAGGAAGGGAACAGAGGGTTAGAGTAAGACACTCAGTGTCTGAATGGAGAAGAGTTAGTAGTGGAGTTCCACAGGGTTCAGTTTTAGGGCCACTTTTGTTCCTTGTATATGTAAATGACCTACCAGAGTCTGTAAATTCATTCATGAATATGTTTGCAGATGATGCAAAGATTGTGAAGAAAGTAAAAAACGAGAACAATGGTAGAGAACTTCAGGAGGATCTAAATAATCTGCATGAGTGGTCAGAAAAGTGGCTAATGAAATTCAGTACTTCAAAATGTAAGGTAATGAGAATGGGTACAAGTGCAAGAAGGCCCAAGCTTGACAGAAAATGAGAGAGATCTAGGAGTAAACATACTGGCAGATTTGTCTCCAGAAATACATATAAATGGCATTGTATGGGCAGCATATGCATTCTTATCAAATGTAAGGGTAGCCTTCAGGCACATGGACAAGGAAATGTTCAGAAATATTTATGTAACCTATGTGAGGCCAAAACTCGAATATGCAGCCCCCTTTTGGAATCCGCACTTGAAAAAGCACATAGCTAAGCTTGAAAAAGTTCAAAGACATGCCACGAAACTGGTGCCAGAAATAAGCAATCTCAGTTATGATGAGAGGCTGAGGGAATTAGACTTACCATCACTCGAAGCTAGAAGAGTGAGGGGGGATATGGTGACAGTCTTTAAATTCCTTCATGGTTATGATAGAGTGGATAGGGATCGATATTTTGATATGGCTGGCTCTAGAACTAGAGGTCATAGTTTGAAGCTTGGTAAGAAAACTTCTTTGCAGGATGTAAGGAAATACTTTTTCAGTGTAAGAGTAGTTGATAATTGGAATTCGCTAAGCGAGGAGGTAGTTAATGCTATCTCAATCCATAGTTTTAAGGACAGGTATGATAAGTATCACTAAGTATAAAGTGGAACCGATCAGGAGACGGGAAGATACG
Organism: Halocaridina rubra; assembly: GCA_037179515.1. Classification (NCBI taxonomy): domain Eukaryota; kingdom Metazoa; phylum Arthropoda; class Malacostraca; order Decapoda; family Atyidae; genus Halocaridina; species Halocaridina rubra. The sequence continues at coordinate 61,393 of JAXCGZ010005697.1, read as the reverse complement.
AGCTTTGGGCTCTTTCCCGTAAACACAATTAGGTAATCACATGCATATATCTATAAATATAAAAGCTAGCACATACATACAGATATAGAGGCAAAAGAAAATAGTAAAAACCACTTATAGGTGGCTCTATATGCAAGAAATAAATAGAAAACTAAAAATGCAACACACAAAAACATATGCATACCCATAAATGCATATACACACTTACACATGTACAAGCATATACATGCACATAAAAAGATATGCGCATATACACCAAAAAACATAAGAACATACAAACATACATATAGAAAAGAAAAAGATTAAAGGAAAACTATACATAGACACAACACGGCTGAACAAAGAGGCTGTCTAATTAATTGAAGGCGGTCTGTCTTGGGGAATTATCTTGGCCAGTGTATGCTTGAGGAGTATCTTGTCTACCGCATCAAACACCCACTGGCCCTTGGACAAATTGAAATTTTTGGATGTTTCAATGACGGCTGATTCCACTATCTTGCGCTTATATGGACATGAGCTTCTAAACATCATGGTGGCACCATTCCAGTTAATAGTATGCCCGTGTTCTCATAGTTTTCCTTTAATCTTTTTCTTTTCTATATGTATGTTTGTATGTTATGTTTTTTGGTGTATATGCGCATATCTTTTTATGTGCATGTATATGCTTGTACATGTGTAAGTGTGTATATGCATTTATGGGTATGCATATGTTTTTGTGTGTTGCATTTTTAGTTTTCTATTTATTTCTTGCATATAGAGCCACCTACAAGTGGTTTTTACTATTTTCTTTTGCCTCTATATCTGTATGTATGTGCTAGCTTTTATATTTATAGATATATGTATGTGATTACCTAATTGTGTTTACGGGAAAGAGCCCAAAGCTCGTATCTTCCCGTCTCCTGATCGGTTCCACTTTATACTTAGTGATACTCATCATACCTGTCCTTAAAACTATGGATTGAGGTAGCATTAACTACCTCCTCGCTTAGCGAATTCCAATTATCAACTACTCTTACACTGAAAAAGTATTTTCTTACATCCTGCAAAGAAGTTTTCTTACCAAGCTTCAAACTATGACCTCTAGTTCTAGAGCCACCCATATCAAAATATCGATCCCTATCCACTCTATCATAACCATGAAGGAATTTAAAGACTGTCACCATATCCCCCCTCACTCTTCTAGCTTCGAGTGATGGCAAGTCTAATTCCCTCAGCCTCTCATCATAACTGAGATTGCGTATTTCTGGCACCAGTTTTGTGGCATGTATATGTGTTTTTGTGTATATATATATATATATATATATATATATATATATATATATATATATATATATATATATATATATATATATATATATATATATATATATATATATATAATATATATATATAT
>JAXCGZ010005697.1:47500-55000 GCA_037179515.1 Halocaridina rubra | reverse complement strand
TAATTTATAAAAAAAAAACGCGATAGAGTGAGAACGCGAACCAAGAAGCACGAATAACCGGGGTAACACTGTATTCTAAGCAACGCACATCCAAGGCCGCGTAACACTCGCCAGGCTGTGTCGTCTTGCATGTACTGTGTTCAGATTTGTAGCTCGTGGACTGGTTGGTGCAATAACTGCTACTTACCATCCACCTCCTTCTGTCTTTCCTAATTCTTCCTCCTTCTGTCTCTCCAAGTTCATATAACCAATCTTCCTTCAATCTTCCTACCATATTTCTAGATCCTCAATACTTCAACTATTCTTGCAGCCTACCCTATTCCTATTGTGTATCATTTTCTTGGTGCCCAGGCCTGATTAGGGCAATTTTCTTGCCTGTCCCAGTGTCACATTCATAAAACAAAAATGCTATATGTATAAGTAACAGATATATGAACAAAGAATGTGCTGACTATTTGTGTCACTATTAATCCCCATTGTGGGAATGGACACAGATATAAAGAGAGATGCCCTTCCTAGGGCTCCACAGCGGGCTTGATTGTAGATCAGTCAACTCCCAAGCTGAGTGCAGTATTCTCACCACTTGGATACCGTGGTCCTCATATAGGCCTATTAACAAAGACTATGAGATACAAAAAACAGCTGATATAAAATTCTCACCTGAGTAAGGATAATGTATATGAGTGATCCACCAACAATGACAACCATAACAATTCTCTGTCTGCGAGTCATCCCAACATCAGTACTGTATTACTAGAGGTATCTTTGTGTCAGCCACAAGCACTGCAGAGTAGAGAGGGAGAAAGAGAAAGAGAGATTCATTATACTTTCTAAACTAAGGGTAAACCAGCGGTTCCCAACCTTTTATTGGCCATCCCCCATCTAAGCATCTCTAAAATCCTGATCCCCCCTGTGATATATAATTCTTATTATTCATAAAGTGAACTCCTATTCACGTAGAGGAAGCCTAAAAGGACATTAACTTGGTCTAAATAAGCTTCCAAAGAACATGGCATCCATGAAAATTAAAAAGAAAAGAGCAAAAGGACAGTTGAAGTAATGAGGAAGAAATAGCTGAGAAATTGTTAAAAAATTAATACTATGAAGTGATATGAAAATACAGCATATAGTTTCAAAACATTTAACAGAGAACTGAGATGCATAAATATAAAATAATATGAATGGAAGCTTTTTTTATAGCACTTCGATAATTTTAATTACTATATAACACTCACACAGACTCACTAGAAAAAAATACATTGTTAATAGCACATTCTCGAAATGCCCCCCTTAAAAATCAAATTGCCTGTGGGGTATGTGCACCACATTGAGAACCACTGGTGTAAACTAACTTAATAAATTTCATGAGATCATTACCTAGCAAAAAGTAGAGATATTCAAAAAGGTCTTTTAATTGGCGTTACACTAACCTAACAATCCTAGCTTAATCAATATTAATACAGTATAACCTAATATAATAAATCTCATGATGAGATTATTTTCTCGTGGCAGGTACCAGGGCAGACAAAATTGTGACAAAAGAATTAAGGGAAAAAGAACAAGAAATGCTTTAAGAAGCTCCAAGAAATAAATTATAAGCATCTTCCAAGTAAACTGTGTAATGAAGAACATGGACCAAGAAAGGGTAATTCTTCAATGAATCAACAAACACAAAAAGCAATAAGGAAAAACCAGAGATCCCAATAAATATACTGCCTACACAAGACAACATAATAAAGTGAGGAAGCTGACCAGGAGAACTCAGGGAGAATACGACTATAAGGTAGCAAGAAATGCAAAAAAATATCCAAAGACGTTCTAGTGTTATGTGAAAAGTAAATTGAAACCACTACTGGGATTACAGACCTATTAACAGAGGTGAACGGTAAGAAAGATTTTGTTAGAACAGATAGTGAAAAGGATTGTACACTTTGTGAATTCTTTAAAGAAGTATTTACTAAGGAAACTGAGGTAACCAATACATCGGCTCCGATGTCTACTTGCACCAGACCATTACAGAGTTACTGATCACCAAAGTAGAAGAGATGCCTCCAAAAGATGAAGAGACAAATCTCCCAGCCCTGACTGTATTCACCCTAGGAGTATTTTCGAGTTGAGGGAAGAACTATCTTAAGTTCTGGTTGACATGTATAACAAATCACTTGTGGAGGGGAAGCTGCCTTTGGACTGGATGACTGCAAATGTGAGTGCAATCTTTAAGAAAGGCGATAAAGCTGAAACCTATAATTTTACCGCACAGTGAGCTTGTTGTGTGTAAGATCATGGAAATAATATTAAGCGAACAAAAAACGAAGTATACGATAAAGCATGGGCTTTTAACCCAAAAACAATTTGGTTTCATATCTGGTAGGTCAACTGTTCTCCAAATGCCACAGATGATGTATGAATGGGTCAGAACCATTGACGAATGGGGAATGGTGGATGTAATATATATGGAAATCTAAAAAGCATTTGATAAGGTACTTCACTGACAACTTCTGAAGAAACTGATTGACTATGGTATCATAAGAAATATATATAATTGAATCGAGAGCTTCTTAACCAAGAGGAAATAACTAGTTCATATCAAAGGTACATATTCAGATTAGGCAAATGTTTCTAGTGGGGTTCCACAAGGCAGTGTGCTGGGACCAGTCCTCTTTGCTCTGTTTATTAATGACCTTGCTACAAGTTTGAATTCAAATATCTGTTCCATACATCCACAACTCTTGAGCTAAAATTCATTTGTCATCTCTTGGTTCTGCTTCTCTCTTTGGATAGTTTCGCATAATTACCGCGAGTTGGTCCCATATTCCTCTCCAGATGAAAGTTCACTTCGTTGACGTACTAAATGTTCATAATTATGAACAATATATATGACAACGAAGTGAACTTTCATCTGGAGAGGAATATAGGACTAACTCACAGTAATTACACGAAACTATCCAAGAGAGAAGCAGAACCAAGAGCCGACAAAAGTATTTTAGCTCAAGAGTTGTGGATGTATGGAATAGTTTAGCTGACAAAGTAACAGAGGCAACATGTGTGGTGTCCTTTGAAAAAGGCAATACAAATACTGGGATAACCAACCCATTAGATACAATTTTGAGGAAAAGTTTGTGACCACCCCAGGCCAACACCATATTAGTTTGAGCACCGACGAAGCCGTAGATCTGGAGGTCTAACGGGCCTGCGTCCAGTACCGTCATAAGGTTTCGGAGGGTAAGGTACGGTAAGGAGAGAGAGAAACTAAATTATAACAACGGACACAAATTTTATCGCGAGGTTACACTAAAGAAGGTTTAGCCAGGTTAAATTAGGTTGCAAGATGCACAGTATGGCTTAGCATTAGGTCTCCCTCCTAAAATATTTTTTGAGTAGTTTACAGTTTAGCGGGGCATGCCGCTCAGCGACCTCATCCCTCCACTCGGGTAAGTAGTTCGACTGTAGGTTAGGTAATTATTTTTAGTTAGGATAGTTAGAGAGGGGGTTCCAGGGGGGCTTCGCCCCCCTGGCTAAGAGGTTAGGGAAGTATTTTTGGTTAGGATAGTAAATAATTATTTCGTATGCCTATTATCGCCATTTTTGTTGTATGTTCATCCGCCAGTTCTCTAGTCAGAGCCTATCGCCATCTATTGGTAGGTTTTGAACATGGGTACGCCCCGCTAAACTGTAGGTGTACTTTGATTCAGCCACACCAATCCAAGGTAGACTGCTGTCATTGGATATACGTATTAAAACTAAAAGTATTTGGTGTAATATTGCTAGATTTTTTTCAATGATACAGGCTATGTCACTAACGAGACATCTTCTATAACTAGGACCGGGACTCGTCTGTACCTTAAGGATAATCTGGCTTGCCATTCACTTTAAGCGAGTGGTACAAACATAAACCGATGAAAGAGACAAAAATAATATGACAATGATTAATAATATTACATTACTTAGCACAATTATACATTAGTTTATTTTTACCAAGATACCGCAGTTAGCCAGCCATTGACCGACCTCCTGAATATATTTATATATATATGTATATATTTCCAAATTTTTAAAAATAGTGTCTTTGGATTTTCTGTATCATAAATAATAAGCTAATACCTCTAAATACATTCTTTTGAATAAATACCTATATTTTTATTAACTTCGAAATGAAATACATATAATTTACGCATAAATACATAAATATTTATGATGTTATTATGCTTCATGGGAATTATCAGTTTGGTCTTTGATAAAGCATATATCATAATGGTCAAAAATAGATATACTTTATATAAAATTTTATATTGATGTAATCGGATGTCCGCCATTTTTTCAAGATTTTTTTTTATCATGAATCTGAATTCATTTGGTATCTGTATATTCAAAATCATTATTTATCATATCAAGTAAAAAAATAATATAGGTAGGGAATGGATGGCAATCCCTTCATTCATGAAGCATTTTCTTGCCACAGAAAATAATTCAGTTGATGGTGATGGATATCATGTTTTTGATGCCAGAATTTTTATGAATGCAATTAATTATTCCTTTATGTATCATCATATCTTAGAGCGTATCCACAATGTTGGCTGTGATCATGAATCTCGTCTAGACTTAGTATTTTCAAGTAATTTATTTTATACTGAAAATGTTCAATTTTTTGCCTGCCTTGGGTAACAATTGTATTTGATTTTCTTATTGATAATGGTGAAGACTGTGATAATAGTGATGTAAAATTAAAATATTGCTTACATATAGGTAATTATAATGAGATTAAGAGAAAGTTAGCATTAACTGACTGGGATCAAATCTCTGCTGGTAAGACTGTACAAGAGAAATATGATATTTTTATTAAAATATGCTCAGAGTTAATTGAGAAATATGTGCCAAAAAGAGAGGTAGTTGTTGGAGAGGCCAAAACAAAGTGGATGAACAAGGAAGTGAGGAATAATTTTTTTTTGTAAAAGAAAGAGCATGGGATAGACTTAGGGCAAGAAAGGCTCCTTTCAGAGCGGAAAGATATGGACAAGAAAGGAATAAAGCCAATGGTATGGTAAAACTGGCCGAAATTGCTTTTGAAAAGAAACTTCCCAAGGACAATAAAAGTAACCCCCAAGCAATTTTGAAGCTTCATCAGAAGCAGAACTAAACTTAGGGAAATGTGTTAAGAGTAAAGAAAACGAATGGGTTGATGACAGAAAATTATGTTAAAACGGCAAATGAATTAAATCAAGCATTTCAAAGTGTCGTTGTTAATGAAGCAGATTTGAATGTACCAGATTTTGGTGACTGGTATGATGGATCTACCTTGGAAACATTGAAGTTGATTTAGATACTGTTTCAGGGCTACTTAAGATGATAAATGTTAACAAATCAATGGAACCTGATGGAATCCACCCAAAGTTTTTAAATGAATGCCATATTGAGTTGGCATTTCCAATAACGATGATAATAAAAGACTCCTTGAAAGCAGGGATATTACCCACCGTATGGAAGATTGCAAAGATTTGTCCTATCTTTAAGAAAGGCAATAACTTGATCCTCTCAACTACCGACCTATATCCTTAACATGTATAATATGTAAAACATGTGAGACCATAATTAGAAATAAGTTGATAGAACGTTTGGAGTCAAATAAAATCCTCAGTGGAAAACAGCATGGTTTTAGGAGAAAACGTAGCACTACTACAAATCTCTTGGAGTACTTGAAAGCACTGACTAAGGCAGTTGATTTGCAGATACTTGTTGATGTTAACAATCTAGAGTGTAGAAGGGCCTTTGATACAGTTCCACACAGGAGGATTTTAACTAAATTGTATGGTTATGGTATTCGAGGCAGTGTGTTGGAGTGGATCAGGAGCTTTCTTGCATATAGAAAGCAGTTTGTTGAAGTTAGGGGTCAACATGCCACTCATCTAACAGTAACATCAGGAGTGTCACAGGGGTCTGATCATGGACCAATTCTATTTTTTACTTTTGTGAATGATATAGTAGAAGAACTTGAATGCCCTGTCTTGATGTTTGCAGATGATGCAAAAAATCTTGTTAGAATTAACTCTGATGAAGACATTCAGGCTATGAAAAGGGACCTCCAAAAACTTCAAAGTTGGAGTGAGAAATGGTTGTTGGAATTTAATCCAGACAAATGTGCAATAATGCATATTGGACATAGGAACCCGGAAATTTCTTATCAACTGAATGGAAGAGAAATCAAGTTAACAGAAAGTTAAATTTACTTAGGAGTTCTCATTGCAAAGGATTTAAAGCCAGCCCAATATATTGGCAGTATAGTGACCAGAGCTAATAGAATAGTGGGATTGATGAAGAGGAATTTTACCTATATGGATATTGATATGTGTTGCACACAATACTGTCCCTTGGTCCGACCACACCTTAAGTATGTTGTCCAGGCTTGGTCACCATACATTAAGAAGGGCATTGATGAACTCGAAAAGTCTAAAGGAGGATGAAAATGTAGTGGGATTTTCATCCAGCTAGTCTCCACCAATAATTGTGGTGTTTTTCTTCTTTTGGTAGCATGGTTGGTGATAACAGATAAGCATCTCCTTTATGTGTTTATTTCTAGATTAACAATTAATTCCTCAGAGCTCCAATTCCTACAGTTCCTGTCATGAACGATTCCAGATTCCCGCCCCCAAGGGGGAGACTGTTAAGCTGTGGACGTGACGTCTGCCCCAGACAAGATCTGACCTCTCACTGACTCTCTGTAGCTACTCATGGTGGTCAGTGGGTATCGAGCGTATCACTTCCATCCGGCACTTATAGGCATCTTTAATATGCCTTACGACACATCAATTCAGTTTTTTTTTTTTACTGGACCGTATATATATATATATATATATATATATATATATATTATATATATATATATATAGTATATATATATATATATATATATATATATATATATAATATATATTATATGTATATATATATATATATATATATATATATAATATATATATATATATATATATATAATATATATATATATATATATATATTATATATTATATATATATATATATATATATATATATATATATATATATATATATATAATATATATATATACTGCGAAAAATATATTCCTTAATTATCTGAAAATATATATTTTTACAATACAGTATATATATTTTTTGGTTTAGGGTTCGCTTATAATTTATTTCCCAAGAAACTGTAAATGAACTGAATAGGGCTGTGGAAACAGAATTATGTAATCATATTCCTCTGATACTGTTTTTTCCATTGTCATAGATTTTCACTATTGCCTTGATATTATTTTTCCTTGCCAGAGATCCTATAACAGAAGCGTCCCATCTTTGATATTGTTTCCCCTTACCACACTTCATCTAGTAGAAGTGTCACTATCCTCTTGGTAATTTTCATTGTCACAGGTCATTAATAACAGTGTCACCTTTCTATGTAATATTCTTTATCCTTGCCACAGATCAGATAATAGAAGGGTTTCCTTTTTCCTTAATATTTTTTCCT